>WURS02446595.1:0-14500 GCA_011762765.2 Rhinocypha anisoptera
GGGTGCCAGTTCTACCACCACCTCGGGTACCAGAGAATATGGGGAGATAAAAGGAGACACTCACACACACACACTCTCTCTCTCTCTCTTTCTCTCTCTCTCATTCTCGCTCCCTCTCTCTCTTTCTCTCTCTCTTATTTGTTCTCTCTTTTTTTCTCTCTCTTTCTTTCACTCTCTCTTTCTCTCTCGTTCTCTCCTTGTTCTCTTCCCTTCTCTCTCTCTCGTTTTCTCTCTCTCTCTTTTCCCTCTCTCTCTCTCTCACTTGCAAGGTGCCATATAGCCTTGGTTTCGGGGGTGCCAAGTCTTTAGGTCTCTATTGTGCCTTGGGTGTTCTGGTGAAGCAGCTGCCGCGCTACACCAGCCACTTCCTATAGGGATTCATTTCAAATTTATTAGTACTGACCAATTTTTTTCTCTCAAACTCGCTATCGTTGGAAGATTTTTTCCCCGAGTTCCCTTTGGTCAAATTAGATCCAAATGAAACATTGATGCCGGAAGCGACCACTAAGCTTCCTCAAGGATTAGAGGGTCTGCCACTTTTCCGGGGGTTGTGATCAATCGATACTTTCGATAGACCCACACACACACAGACACTCCTCTAAGTGTTTTGGTCGCCCATGAGTGCGATCGGTGGTATGTTGACTATGCGCCGATAGGAAAGAGCTCCAATTGCCGATTAATGATAACACCCGAAACAGGAATACCCCCATTATAATGAATTCTGCTCCCGGGTCAATATTGACTTTGGCGCCACGGTGTTTTTTCATACCGACCTCGAGTGTGGGTTCCATTAGTCATTAAAATAATTAAAACTTATGATTAATCTGATTCATTTTGATTTACCTATTTGCACCTTTTTTAAATGTAATTAATAAAAAAATTTTACAAGAATGATGTTTGCATCTTGTAAAAAATGGCAACGAAGCCGCCAATGTCAAACTCGAGTTAATTGTTATGTGTTATGCAAAAAATTCGAATCAAATTGAGCGAGAATTTAAAAAGTTTGAATTCCGAATTAAATTGACGGAGAATTCGAAAATGCACATGCACAAAATTCAAACCAAATTGGAATAAAATTCGAATCACAACAAAAGTTGGATTCGAATTTGTTAAGCGCAGTAGAAGTAGCGTAACTCTCACAATACAAAAACGTGAGTTGCACAATACAAAAAATGACAGAACATAGAACATAGAAAACCACGACCATATTAAATTCATTAATATAAAAGAAAAAAACACTTTTTAAGTGTAAATGAAGAAGTACTCTGGTATCCTAATTTGTATTCATGATTGAGCAATTGTGAGCACTTATTCTCGTGTTTTTGCATCACCTAAAAAGCTTTTAATGTTGTGCCCAAACTTACAGCTTATTGGCTAGAAACCAATTAGCTTGTAAGTAGGAGAAAAGTGAGATAACAAAATTCATCTCATCATCTGTGAGTAGAATTCCACCCACGCTCACTTTTTCGTTTACCATCGTTCCCCTTTCTTTGTATTTTTTCCATCCAATCACCCACTTTCAATCTAAACCAGCCAAAGTTTGCAATAAAAGCGATAATGGAATATTGATCAGTTTAACATTATATATGTGATAAGTAATAATAATGTCTCGAGTGTTGTTGTAAGGTATTATAATCTATATGAGAATTATTTAAGCTCACTAACTTTTCAATATAACAATTTGGGAAAATTGCCTTTTTCCAAATAAAAAATAATTCCAACTGCAACTTATCGGTTCTATCTGTTCCCAGACGATCACATGTAATCAATAATTAAATTAGTAGATTCAATTTTTGCTGCTTGTCCAGTTTTTTTGTAAATTAGAAACGCCAAATTCAATCAAGCCAGAGCTTCGTTTGATTGGTAATTAGTCACGCAATACTTACTTTGGGATAGCACTAGACCAAGTGGACAGTGCCCATTATATGATCACTTGGTTTGTTCAAGAGAAAAAAATTGACCAATTTCGCGTTGACTTTGCGTCGAAGCAGACAAAAACCAGACTCCCGCCACGGTTCACTTCCATATTTCTCATCTTTGGTCTCTTTGCACTTTCTCCTAATTAAATGTGTCTTATCTAATTAAAATAAACGAACTTATCTATGTCTTTCTTTGCCATCCACATCGGTCCTAAGTTAATTTACGAGATCACCCAAAGCTCCCGCCGTTGAAATACGATCTTCATCGCCCTAGAATAAAAATAAATTATTGCAAACTTTTTATATTTTTATATTATTTATGACTTTCCATCCCAAAATTTTTCCATACTAATAAATATAAATTTCAATAAATTTTAAATTTTACTATCCATATATAAATAAAACTATTCCAAAATGGCGATATTTGATATTAATTATAATTTAATAATATTAAAAATAGTTGATTAAATTTAATTTGAATATATGATGGTCATGATAATGATGCCGATAATAAAGAGGAAAAAATATGGAATTTAAATTAAATACATATATATATGTATATATAAAAATAAATAAATTGAACTCTAGTGAACCAACGGAAGGATCATTAAATTAATGATGATGATGATGATCATTATTATTATTATTAATACTATTATTATTATTATTATTACTATTATTAATACTATTATTATTATTATTATTATTATTACTATTATTATTATTATTATTACTATTACTATTACTATTACTATTACTATTACTATTACTATTACTATTACTATTACTATTACTATTACTATTATTATTACTATTATTATTATTATTATATTCTGGAGTGAAGTGGTCTCTCCGGAAGAGCAACTTAGATTGGTCAAAGCAATCTTGAATCGGTAAAATTGTGCCAGTGGTTTTTGGGTTCATTTTTGGCGTAGATTCTCCATCTAAGATATTTCCCAATAGAGAGTCCTGGTGAGATCAAATGTTAGTCTAAGCATTGTGTGAGTGTGTGTGTTTGTGTCAAGTGGCCAGTGCCGGTTTATATATATATTGGACTCTAACCAAAATCTATTCATTGATTGTTCAGTCCACCGAGATTGGCCAGATAGATTTCCAAATTGATTGCTAGATTGAGTATAAGTGAACTCACACACAGGCACAAACATTTTATAATACAAATTGCCATTTGGCTTGCATCGAGAATATATTATTCTTTCTTTTTTTCAATTTTGTTTTGGGGAAATTTATAAAATTTTATGTCCAGTTAAGAATTGAGTTCATTTTTGTGGCAATCAAACACAATTCAATGTTTAAGTAAAATTTTAAAATTGGAAACTCATCAACTTCGGATTTTACTAAAATATTACCCTAAAGTTTCAGTTTTACAATTATTTAAATATATAAACAATTCATGATTGAAAAGTTGACTCATATTTTTAAAACTTAAACTTTAAAACAATATTTCTAAACTCACAAAATGTGTTTATAAAAAAATAAATAATTAATTTTTAATAAATATTTAATAAGCAATAATAAAAACTCATTTGTTTTTTATTGTTCTTCACACATGGAATAATTTTCACTTCATACCAGAGACATTGTTAAGCGTTTGATTCATGGTTATTGCTTAAATTTATAGTGTGATTAGTGACATTTGCAACACGATGAGTAAACGCCCATGATAACTGCAGTTATTTGCACCGTTAACCATTTGATTTATCACAATTTTATCCCAATTAAAGCTTTCTCTTTCTCACTTTCATTCTCTATCAGAACAATCTAAAAGAAACTAATTAAATTTTGGCAATAGGGAATACCCGTCAGTTAATTCGCTCCCTAATAGGGTTGAGAAATAGCCAAAACCCATGAGGAATGTGTTATGATATAGAAATGATAAAGAAAGACCCATGTGTGTTTGGTGAATCAGATCAAATCAAATCATATTATAGAAATAGAAAAACGTTCGTTTTGCTGCGTAGGATATATTGGAAAAAAATATGGTACATTTGAAAGTTATTGAACACAATTATAAATGTTCTAGATTAAAAACCACACATGTCACATGCAGTTTGAGTTGGTGTCAACAATCGGATGAGTCATTGATGTCACTAATTTAGTTAGTAGAGAGTGTAGGGATTAGCGTTTAATTCATTGACATTAATACTGGTTTATTTCTAGATGACTGGGTTATATTTTTTTAAAAAGTGTTATCTTTATTTGTCAAATAAATCCACAGACTCTAACACTAAGGATAAAATCCAAAATTGGTCAACTACTAACACGCATCCAAAACAGTTAAATTTTAACCCAAACAGGCAAGTGAGTTTAAAATAGGGTTAAATTTTAATCAGAATGTGGTCAATTTTTGCCTCGAGTTAAAAATTTAACCTTTTTGTACTAAAATTTGGCTTTCTATCAAACTAACCTGCTTGTTCGGGTTAAAATTTAGCTCAACCGTTCTCTGTGTAAAAAGCTATGTAATTTATTATATATTTTAGATCTTGAACCTTTCATTCCATGTGACGGCAGTAGTTCAATCATTTTTTATTAAAAATAGCCAAATCATACGACAAATATTTCAATTTTTCCATGTGTGAATATGTGAATGTTTGCGTGTTTGTGTCACCATTTCAAACATTCCTATTATTGATTTTTGGTACCAAGGATGAATCAATAATACACACTAAATAAATAAACTTGAATGTATGGAAATATTTTCTACATAAAAATTGCATACAATTGATGAAAATGATTGAATATATATAAGGTATAAAATTGCTGCACGATTTGAGGCGCAAATTTTTTTCCAATGCGTAAAATTAGATATAATGTGCTTGTGTGCGCTTATATTTTGAATTCACCCAAACATGCCGCCATCTAGTGGACCATTTACAAACATACTTTTACAAGTTAACTTTTTATCATTTTACTTACATTATCATTGTACATCCTCTAATACAGAAAATGATACCAAGGCAAACTTTTTGCCTTTGACAGTGGTGTCGCAATAAAATTTGATTAAGTCTATAGTTTGAAAATTCTCCCTGGAAACCAATCTTTCACAGTTTTTACCCAAAGTGAGCCAAGTTTAATTAAGTAAGTTTTATCATTTTACTGGTGAAATTTTTAAATTGAAAAATTAAATATTTATAATCTAAATTTTACATTAAAATAAATTAATGAATTAGTTTTTGATTTTAGGCTATCATATATTAACTTAAATCTCTCAACTTAGTTGAAGTAAAAATCAAATTTCAGTGAACACTGCATTTTAAAACCATTTATGCCGCTTTGTCCGTTGAAAAATGCAAGTTTGAAAGCGTTTCGACTAAGCTTAGTGCCCTAATTAACTTAAATTTTTTAAATGCAAGTTTTTTATTTTGATTCAAAATCTATAAAAGTTAAAGAATGGCGTATGAAGCAGAGAAAAGTCTATTTCCTGTTTTTCTTCAGTTTATATTTCGCGCCAGATAAATACTTCACGTTGATTGGCTGAATTGATACCGAGCATGCGCATCAGTTACTGGCTGAGAGGCAAATCGGCCAAAGGCTGTTCCCTGATGCGATGCGTAGTTTTAAGCACTAAAGCGCAACCATACGGAAAGTTGAGCAATTAATCCTCGAGAGTACAGGCACTTCTTCGGGTGTGTGTATGTGTGTGCGTGTGTGTGGGTGCGTGCGTGCCGCACCGCTCTGGCTTTTTGGCATATACCAAACCGACTGAGGCAAGTTGTGAGCTAGTGCGATGGTTGCAACCGAGCTAGCCCATCCCACCAGGCAACTTCTGGCTCGGCGAGCGAGCGATCGAGCGCGCGCAAGGAAAACCGGTTTTCAGTGCGCCTCACAACCGCCAAAAGGCACTGGCAAGTTCCGTTTCCACCGTTTTCAGCCAAAACCAGTTTTTTTGCCAACGTCCAAAGGAGGGAGTGTGCTTGCAGTGAGTCGGAGTCGCGCTTGCAATCGCCAGCGGGCGGTGGCGAACTTTGAACTGGCTCATTGCAACTAGGGAGAGAGTGAACGAGAGAAAACGAGATATAAATATATATATAAAATCAAAAATAGAAAAAAAGAAAAAAGAAAGCGAGATATATGGGCATAGAGAAAGAGGAGGAGAGAAAGAGAAAAAGAGAGAAGAAAAGCAAAGATAAATTAAATGGAGAAATACAACAAGAAAGAAAGAAAGAGTGAGATTCGCTTAGCAACTACCTTTCTCTCTACAACTTCAATGTCGACTCAATGGCATTCCATACACACTCACTCTCCCCCTAAGTTCTTCCCCCTCTTTCTCTCCTTTCTATTAGCCTTCTCTCTACGTGATTTTTCTCCCTCACTCTCCCCCTCTCAGCTTTATTCTATTCAATTCTCTTCTCTTCTCTTTTTTCCCTTTCCCCTCTACTCTCTGCGCGCCTTTTCTTCTTGTCATTCTTTCTTTCTAATTTTCTCCCACACACATACACAGGCAAATCAAATAAAGAGCAATTCAAATAGCACCACCAGGCGGCGCTGTGGTTCAAGTGCCCACTGTAGGTTGTCTATGTTGACTCGGTATTATCAGTAAAAAATGGTGCGTCGGAGATTGATGTAAGGTGAAAGTGGTTCCCTATTTTCTTCCAACGTTGGTCAAACCAACCGCATCTTTTCTTTTTTCCCATTATTTCAAAATGTCGATTAAATCAATTTAAACGAATTATTTAGAAAAAAAATTTAAACATTTTTCTGACATGTAGTTTATAGAAGATCAATTGACTAATTTGGCTTAAAAACATTGAAGTATTTTTTAAAATTAAATTTTGTGATCAAAGAAAAGAAAGTACAAAAATGGGAGAAACAATGAAGAACGATAAAGAAATTCAAATGGATGTGGTACAAGAGTTCAATGCTGCGGTAAGTTATGTTCTCCGGTGTTTAACTTTAGACATTCATAAAATATATGACTGTGTTATAATTGACTTTAATTGATCTCGTGATTTGTAGCTTTCACAGCTTTACGAAGCTCGTTTGCCAATTTCGAGAACCAAAATAACTCAGATTGCAGAGATCTCAGTTTCAATTGCGGGTGTGCGCATGTATAAGCATTTAGTTCAATCCGTTGAGCGTTTTATTCACAAGGTAAATTTATAACAATTGTTTTAACAGTTTTTCAAAAAAGTAATTAACCTGTAAAACAAATTTTTAGTGTCGACCAGAGTACAAATTGCCAGGCTTGTATGTGATTGACGCTATAATCCGTAAATCTCGGCATCAGTTTTGCAAGGAAAAGGATGTTTTTGGACCACGTTTTTGTCAAAACCTTATTCCAACTTTTAAAAATTTATTTCTTACTTGCCAATCCGACGATAAGGTAGGAGTATATAATTATCTATTTATTAATTTTTATATTAAAAATGTTTTTTGGCTAGTCTAAAATTATTAGAGTACTTAATCTTTGGCAAAAGAATGGGGTCTATCAACCCGATGTTATACAACCACTGCTTGATTTGGCTAATCCAAATGCCAACCTTGAACTGCTGAAAAGCGATTCAAAAAAATTTAACAACTGCGCTCCACAAATCGACTTAGAAGACTCGAATTCTTACAATGATTATCCTAATTTGCTAGAGCGTAGCTTAAGTGATGATGATTTGATCAATGACAATTCTCAAAGAAAGGATGTCGATGTTCAAAGTCCAGACAAGAAACTTGATGAATCACCATTGGATGAGTTTAACTATCATAATCTACAGCAAGAGGCTATCAATCGATTCTTGGAAGATGGCAATCAAAACAGTACTCCAACGGAAGCTGAACCACCTTACCCACTAATGCCAAGTGTATCGCTTAAGCCATTGGGTAATAAAACAGATGTTCTGATTCCAGGCATCACTGACGATGCAGGTGTCGCACAAAACCGATTGTTCAAATTGGATCGAAACATCAAAAGCAAAGAGTTTATTGGTAAGAATGATGTCACTCTAATCACTTCACCCGTAGTGGAACAAAGCAAAATGTTGAGATCACCCGAAATGACTCCATTGTCCCCGTTGCCATTTTCGTCTCTTTCGAAAAATCCTAGCCAATTTATGGCAAACAATGGTGACTTTGATTCATTTGAGCGATCTTTTTATTCCGATCCTCCAAATGCGTACGCTATTCAAGCTGCGCGTGAAGCTTCTAAGCCAGTTTTTCAAACTCGATCACCCTTGGAACCGATGTGGGAGACTTCAAACAAAAACTCAGAGATTCCCGGTTTTTCCGAGGTGCCATTTAACTCAGAATCGGCGCAGTATGAAAATGATTTAAATTATCATGGTCGTCAACGACAACAGAATACGCACAAGCACAATAACGATGTTTATAAAGCTGAACCAAAACAAGAAGAAGAGGATTTTGGTTTTCCAATCCAAGGTGACAAGCCATTGACTAAAGAAGAGATGGAAGAAATGCGCCTTAACGCAATACGCCAAGAACAAGGTTTGCCACCAAAACGATATGGTCGGGCCTGCCTCTGCACCAAGACACTCTGGATTAGGAATTTATCCAAAAACACAACTGAAGAACAAGTTCGAGAAGCTTTGGCAGGGATAGGTAAAATTATGTTCGCTAAGGTAATTTTAATATCATATACAAAATATGACTTAATTGATAATTCATTATCAATTTTTTAAGGTTGTTACCTATTCTTTATCCGCCTATGTTGGAATGGACACCAGGCTTCACGCTTATAAAATTTATCGCAAAATTAAGGATAATCCCAATTTTCTGGGTGAGAAAATTAAGGTAATGTTGAAGAAACATGAATAATTTTTAAATAAGCATAAAATAAATTAACAAATACCGGAATCTAGGTTGAGTGGGCACCGGGGAAAGCGATCAAAGACAGTTGGTGTCGAGAGTTCTGGGAAGCCGACACTGGTTGCTCGTATATACCCTATGAGATGGTCAGAGTGGTCGACTTGGATCTGCTTGAGGATGGCTGTGTGCTTGATATCGATACACTTCCCGTCAACTTACGCGGTTTGTCAAGTCACCTATTTAAAAATTATATAAAATTTAATATTTATTTCCATTTATATTGAACAGAAGTTCTCCAAGAAAAACGAGCAAAACCAAAGCCTATTGAACAAGTACCACTTACACGTAAGTTGATCCTAGTCATTAAACATTATCCACATCTTACTCATTTCTTACTAAATAGGCGAAAACTTAGTAGATCTAGAATTAGCAGAATCGGATGGTTCGGAGGACATTTGTCAATCACGCACCTTGAAGTATATTGCTGAACAGATGAACTATGAGCATAAGCTACCGAACAAAAACGAGCCCATTGATATGGAGATTGACCCCGAAGACAATGATGCTCCACCCGTTCTTCAAGATGGTAACAACAGTCTGATTCTAAGTGACCAATCCACTCCATCACCTGGTTCGGTCAGCGTATTTGATAAACCAGTTTTTGCAACTGATGATGCGATCTACAACTACGAAGACGGTAAGCGATTTTTGCATTTTAGCTTTAATTTTATTGTAATTATATTTTTTTATTTTAAGTAACACTACAACAAACTTATATACCGCCTTCTCTTGGCCATTCATCATCACTGAATAAAACTGATGACACAAAAGAATTTGAAAATTCGCCAGATATGGAAGAGAACAAAGCCTATCAACCACTAGTTGATGGTAATGGAGCAAAACTAAACGATTTGGAAATCAACAATCAACTGAAGCAAAATGAAGACAACCCCACTCGGTTTCAATTGGTCATTCAGCATTCCATAGATCTGAAACCAATGCCTCAAAAGGCTTTGTTGCCATCTCCAGTCAAACCAAGCCAAAATAAACCTCTACTGCCCATGCCTACAACTTTGATTAAAGATGACCCTTTTGCGCCTTCCCTCTACGAACTCAAAACCTTTGCCTGTCCTCCAGTTAAAGACAATCATCATATTCCGCACCAACCAAAATACTTTCAAAATGAAATTCACAATTCTCATTATCGTAAGTATTTTTTTAAACAGAGCATTGAATTGCTCACATTCTGATCAGAGCAGTACTAATTTTATTAAATCAGAGAAACACTTTTGTCAATTTTTATCTCAACCAGTTACCAATTCGCATGCTTACTGTCAAAACATCCAATCAGCGTAAAGTATTTAGCTTGGCGCGAAATATGACTGGATAGAAGGTCTTTTTCTATAGTAAATATAATATATCAGTATATTTAATCTAACTAATTTTGAACATAACATATAATTTTTTTAACTTTATTAAAATAGTATATTTTTAACTTTTTTAATTTAAAAATTTTAAAATGCAAACTTTATTTTAAATTTTTTTAAATTCAATTTTTTGACTTTTTTTATTTGGAATAGCATTGAACCAAGCAGTCCCACCTCATCATTCCTACAATCGAAACTACAACCGCGAGGCGCCATATTTCCCACCAACAGATCGATTCCGACCGCCAAGCAGACCACCTCGAATAAACCATTTCCCGGAGAGAAATCCAAGATCTCGACTTCCCCCGCCAAGGAGTGGGCGAAACAATCGTTCGGAGAGACGAGCGAATCGTGCCTCCAGATGGGATAACAACAACGTTGATCCAAACCAGACCGGTCGGCACCAGAAGAAACCCAAACCCGAGTATGACCAAAATCGCAGAAATGGTGGTTGGAATGGTAATCGAAACTCGGATAAGTACACCAAGAAACGTTTTGAGAAGAAAAGTAATCATCATAATGATAGGTATGACAGTGAAATGACAAATGGCTCTGATCTCAGGGAGTGCGTCGTGTCGAGCACTACCAACAATGATGATGAGTTTGCTTGAGTGCAGCTTTTTGCAGTGCAGCCACACTACCTCAAATCTATATATTTCTATTTTAAAAAATAAATTACATCGTAAATAAATCATTTCGTATCACGCAAAAACAGCAATAACAAAAGAAAAGAAATATAAACAAAATGCTTAATTTTAAAAAGAAAAAATTTAAACAGACAAACATGAATAATCTTAAACTTTCAAAACAATAATATATATATGCTTGTGATAATCATTATTCATCACATTTCATCTTCTCACTTTGAAATAGACAAATGCCTAAGAACTGCTAGTCTTAATTTGGCAGCAAATCGATCAAATCACGCACCGTATTTTCGATATTCTCATATTACATAAACTAACATATCCATAATAATCGAACAACCGTTAAACGCATTCTTTAGGTTACAGCAAAACACTTAAAGTAAAAATAGTTATTCACAAATCTATTAAATAGACCGATGAGTTATTGATTAGGAAATAGTCAGATGACTAGCACAAATTGCATTTTGGTGTCATGCCACAATACACTTCCAACACATATTGCACCTCAACGCATTGTGATATGAATCAGTACAAACTGCTCTTCTCAAACTTATATACTTAATAATAATATATATGTTGTGAATCAGTAGAATTTGTGATTTTTGTGTGTCAACATTTTTTTGCTGATAATAATTGATCAAAGTTTACGCACCACAAGTATAAACAGTTTTTTTGTAAACAAACAAGTTTACTAACTAAATACTTAATTCCCATTTGATCTTCTACATACATATACTTTTAGTATGTATTTTGTACCCTTGTATCTCAACAATGTATTTTTTACAACATTGTCCATATTAATTTTTATCCATATATGTATGCTGATTTATTTTTTTATATAATAAACTTAATTTATTTATTCAATAAACTTATTGCTGAAACAAAAATTGGAAATAAGTATTGTCATAAGACAGATTTATTAGGTGACTAATTCTCACCATGTCTAAAGTATATAGCCCAACGCAACAGTGAAAGTAGTATTCAATCAAATGATTGATATGGCTTAGTTGGAAATGAAACGAATCTATCCCATTTGTATAGTTTCTCTCCCGATAAGCCAAAAATCAATCAAATCACTTAATGCAAACTCTTTTTTGTGTATTTCGTACTCGGTCATATATAGAGAGCAATTCACTAGATTTTTTAGCTTCTTCATTTTGTCATCGGAAATGGCGTATTCGTTTTCGTACAATACAAATCAATAGACAAATTTGTACCTAAATACAATGAACAAAAAATGTGCTCATAAAAATGCGACATTTGAGCTCATTGATAATTATCTTTAATTCTAGTCTTTTTTGACGACATTAATTCTTCTGCAAGTTTTGATCAATGGCAAACTCTTCCCAAAAAAACGTTAGAAACAATTACGCTGACAAAAAGTGAATTTGATTATTACAAGGATAGAGTGGTGAGAGAAAAATAGAAAAAGAGAGATTGCAGCAAGTGCAATCAATCGATTGGTTCTTTGTCGGATTGCGTTGCATTTACCTGTGTGATAGGTAAATCAATTGAAACCTAGGATAATGTTGTCACGTCAAGCGTCGAGTGTTGATTGTTTTGATCATAATGACAGCAAAGTAGATACAATTGCTCCAAGCCAGTGTTCCAACTGTGTGTGTTTGTGTGAATGTGTTTGTCTATTTGGTGCGGAGGTCGCCTTTTCGGGCAAATTAGCACTTCGGCAATCACTTGGAACTTATCATAGTACACTTTTTGTACATATTTGGTGAAGAACACGTCATGCGGCTCAACTTTCACAACCGTATGCTGCGAGTTGCGGCAAATGATGTAAGTTTTTAAGTTGTAAATTTTTATCAATTATAGTGTATATTTATTAGTTTAAAGTTATATTTTTTACAAGAGGACCGGCACAAAAGCGACGTCTGCCTCTTGTAAATAAACGGCTTCAAATCCGTCGAGGTCAAATTCTAGTTATCACAATTTGAAGGAATACCCAAAAAAATTTTAATCGAATCGAGTGAAAATTGAAAAAGTTCGAAGCAAATTGAATGAAATTCAAAAAATTATGCACGACATTCAAATCGAATTGGAATAAGATTCGAATAATAACACAGAAAGTTAGATTTGAATTGGTGAAGGAATCGAATCACAAAAGTAAAAGTTAGATTCGAATCGGTTATAAATTCGAATCACAACAACAATAGTTGGATTCGAATCGGTTAAGCACAGTGGAAGTAGCGTAACTGTTACAATACAAAATGGTAAAGTGGAAGAACATGAAATTTTCTAAGTATAGAAAACCACAAAATTTTGTATTTGTCATTAATATAACAAGAGATATGGGGAAAAGAAATATAAAAATTATTTTTCTTGTACCACATAGAACCCACCATTTGTAACTTTAAAGTTTATCGAGCAAACTCAATCATGGCGTCTGGTGGGTGGCATCGAAATGAAACTCATCGAAACTCTAGGAGAGTACTTCAATTTTACATATGTGATTACCAACTGTTTCAACACGTGGGGAACCAAGTTGCCAAACAACACGTGGATTGGTTCAATTGGAATGCTAAGCCGAGAAGTTAGGGGTTTCCTTTGGGTTTAATTCAATTTATTCTAGTTTGACATTTAAAATAATTTAGGAAGCCGATCTGGCAATCGGTGCAACAATTCTCAACTATGACCGATCACAAGCGGTGCCATACCTTTATCCACACTACATCAACGAGGTGACTTTCATCACACGAGCACCGCATCTTCAACCAAATCTATACCTGGTGTTGAAACCCTTTGACCACGTGGTTTGGATGGCATTTTTAATATCACTTCTGCTTTGCCTTCTCTTCGATTACTTCTACTGTTACATGAAATGCCGCACTGACGACAAGGTGTTTTGGATTAGCATCTACTCGTTGTTTCGTCAACAGTACCACTCACGCATGGCATCTGGCACCGCATTGGCACTTTGGTTCAATCACTGGCGACTGGGGACGTTTGTGCTTACTACTGCTTATGCCGGGTGTCTCTGTTCACTGATCACGGTGCCAAGCCGTGCCAAGCCCATCAACACCATCGAGGAACTCTACCTTGCCGGTATATCACATCAAATCACCATTGCCGGTATTGCCAACTCGGGCTATATTCACGCGATTAAGGTTAAATTTATTTATTTGCACATGTATCACTATTAAAAATATTGTTTGGTTATTAAGCCCAACATTAACACGTTTCTGGTTATAACTCGACAAGTCTTTGTAATAGATTTTCAATTTAAAAATGTAAGTTTAAAAACAGACATTTTGAAAAATCATTGCTTATAAGCTGATTTTTTAAAATTATAGTTATAAGCCAATTTAAAAAAAATTGTTACTTAAAAAACTTAAATTTTTAAAATTATAAGTTTATAACCAAAAACGTGCTCAATGTCCAGTCATAATTTGACAGTGTTTTTAACAATAATGTTTATTTTTACAAGAGGCAGACGGCGCTAAAGCGGCAGAGCCGCCGAGGTCAAACTCGAGTTAATTTGAAGGGTTATGCAACAAATTCGAATTAAATTGAGCGAGAATTGGAAAAGTTCGAATTCCGAATCAAACTGACAGAATTCGAAGATTTATGCACAAAATTCGAACCGAATCGAAAATAAAATTCGAACCATAACAGAGAAAGTTAGATTCGAATCGGTTAAGAATTCAAATCACAACAGTGAAAGTTAAATTCGAATCAGTAAAGAATTCGAATCACAACAATGGATTCGAATCGGTTAAGCACA
>WURS02446606.1:0-14500 GCA_011762765.2 Rhinocypha anisoptera
AACCAGTCATGCCGCTAACAATGTGACTATGCATGTATCATGCTCAAAACTGTTTCCCTGGCATGTCCATTCGTCCATGGGGATTCCACATGGGAATGTGACATATAAAAGCAAAATGGGGTCACAGAACAGCCCCAAGGGGTCGGAAAGGGTTTCCAGGGACTTGCCATCTTGACTTCTACATGGGGAACTCTCTGCCATTTATGCAACGCAGAGGTAAACTGCGATTAACATTGTAGAGTGAAAGGAAATGGTATCCAAGAATGGGAGGAAGGGAAAATGGATGAATCGTGGGATGAATTCTGTAGAATGCAGCTTTGTATAATGCATTGCAAACATGGATGAAATGGATATTCAAATAAACTTCTTACGTTCGCGCGAAATTGTGATCATCATACCCCCTCTTACGTTTAGCTCCAAACTATGAAATTGCAATGTGTAAGTTAATTAAAACGTTATAAGGGAGATATAAAAACCTGGAAGGAATCGATAAGAAATAACGAAATTTTCGTATTTCATAAAAATTATAGCCGACCGGGTTACCCTGGTGGGAGCGTGCTCGCCGGCTAACGAGGAGACTTGAAGAGGTGCGAAATGACCATAGTCGTCGAAGAACCCCATAAACATAAATACTACCATAAGAATTATAGGAAGAGAAATATAAAATCTTGAGAAAATCCGTCAGTAAGACCTATACAAAAATATTCCCAGCTATGGGTATTGATATAAAATAGATGTTGCTCTATTACCAATACAATTATAAGCGAGAAATTAAGAGAAAAGTATATAACTGGTTATTTAAAATCATTTAATGCCAATATTTTCAGGTCATTGGCTTACTACATTTATTAAAATTTTAAAAATCTATGAATAGTAATTTAAATATAATAAATATAAATAATACTTAACAGAACTGATGAATTAATTTGATTATTTATTATATATATTATTATATTATGTTTTCAGTTTTCAATTCATGGAAGTTGCCAATATGCACAATAGACAAAGAACAACGTAATTGCCACAGGTTTAAGTATTATTCATATTTATTTATCCATTAATCTTGGAAAAATGCGTTGTTCATTGTCTATTATGGATAAATCAGGACTAAATCAGGAGAAAAAATCATAAATAATTAATATTAATTCTTTTCATCCTAAGCTTTACCCATTTTAATTTGGAGTAGTTTTTAAAGTGGCTTTGGCACATATTTTTAAGGCCGTAAGACCTTGATGACCAATCGTTCAGGGAAATTAGCTTGAGACAAACACAACATCAGTGCCCTGGGATAGATTCGAACGCATGACCATTGGGTTAGCCGGGCGAGCGTGCTACCTTCTCAGCTAACACAACGGTCTCATAAATAATATTAATATTGACGATACTTTAACAACCCTAATTTTAAAATTTGTCAGGATGAATATAACAAAGTTTTCTGAAAGGCATAATACCTGATATTTTTGGGCATAGAGTTGCAGTTGACGTAATCAAAAAGTTCTGGAAGTGGGCTTTTATTTAGAACGGTTCCTCGATTATTTTATAATTTGACAATCTCCCGTATGAAACTTTGTTTAAACAAAGTTATATGTTCAAACTCCTAAATACTAAATTATAAAAATCAATTATATCATACCTTACCTAAATTTATTTAACGTTGTTGCTTGGTTGGACTATAATAAGAGTTTTTACATCCCATACAATGAAATAAAAATTATAAAATGTCAATGAACTTCTTATTAACTTAAATATATTATTTATTTAAATATATACTTTGCTAATTACATACATATTTCTATTTGTATTGAACTTAATATAAACAAGCAAGAGAAATCATTAATGTTTCCGTTTTTAATAAAATGTAAACAATCAAAATCCAGAATGTAAAATAAATTATGCAAATAAATAAAGGTGTAACAATTTATGTAAATTAACTTATGTTCCATGAAAATAATTTTGAAAATGAGTAAATAGTGACAAGATGGTAAAACTATTAGTTAAATACGGATGATAATCTCAATCGCGTTCATGATGTGAATAGAATTTCATCTGAACCTTATAATAAATGGAATATTTTCCTCGAAGAAATGCTTAATCTGTCACTCTCATTATTTAAGAAATTAAATCAGTTTCTCCTTGACTTTCATGTGGTTCCACCTGAAAATCCGGCACCAGAAAACTTTCTGGCTTAAGGAGGTTGGATCGCAAAATGAAAGTCATGTCATTATGTTCATATTTTGGGTACTTGTAGAAAAAATTGTCAACAGAAAACCATCATTGACTTTTACTTTTTCCATAATTTGCAGGTCAAAATACTTGAGATTAATGGCGAGAATTGTCGTCAACTAGGACAAAGCTGTTTTCATATTACAGATTCATGTCATTTTTTCAAAACACTGATATCAATGCGAATTGTGCCGATGAATAAGATGGCAACAATAATAATACAGCAATGTGAGTATGTTTTAGAGATGATAACGGTTTTATGCAATTATAGCAGATGAAATGGGTTAGTGACATGAAAATGGCGTTGTATTCGGTCGACGATTTGGCAACGAATACTCGACTATTTCAAATTAAAGTTGAATATCTATTGAAATGATAAAAACGAACCAAGAGATAATCAAGGACTAACCAAATTAGTAAAAATGAAGCTACGAACCAAAAAGCCTAACGATACCACACCGAGGACAACTTCCGTTCATTTCCCTCTAACATGGGCTACTTTCGGCGTTGCCGGATTAAAAAGAATAATAATTTCAAAATAAAAGAGATCTGAAGTGAAAATGTATGAGGTGAATTGATGGAATATTCTAATTTAACTTTAAATGTTAATATTTATGTAGTTAGTTACGGTTTAAAATGTATATAAATTCATTTATATCTGAAAAATTGTTATTATTTTGACTCAACTTTCAGACTGAGAAAAGTATCTATTAAAATACTTTTCAATGACTACTATGCAACTTTAGATTGAAACTTTTTCTTGACAGCGAAAGCATTTTGTTTGATATAGCAGTATTATTTCACTGGCGTGCAAGCATATCAAAATATATACCTGCGATTTGACTCACGTGATCTCGAACCAATCTCCTTAAAGTGGAAATTGCTGTATGCCTTATTCCTATGATTATGGATCGTTTCCACCATATCTCACCTGACTCAACATCATTCATTCTTTTTCAGCATTATAGGAACTGTTTTGAGGGACGATAATTTTTCGTACGTTACCAGTCGTATTCCATGCATTCTAGTCTGGAGTTGATTAAGATTTAAAATCAATTAAAAATTCCAAAATTCAGTCAAAAAAAGTTATAATGTAAAATTAAAAAACTTGGACATATATTCCAATGCTCCGTACTAATTTACACGTTGTGAAATACGGGAAACTATACGAATTATCCGTCTTTGTTTCTCCTCTCCACAATTATTCCCCGAATCCTTGGACTTCAATGAAGAAGGAGCACCTGAAAATTTTTCTCATCAAAGTCTTTCTACTAAAATGGGAAGAGAAACATGCTCAGAAATATGTCATATGATTGAGTGAATATTATATTAATAAATGCACTTCTATAAAGCCATTGCCTGCCACTATTTTATGTAAGTAAATGCAATAAAGTAGAAGCAGTTTATTTGATAACTAATTTATGCTGATAATATTAGAGCACTGACCTACCATTTAATATTTCTGCAAAATATAGAGCATGACAATTGCTTTCTGCCATGGATATTTTTCCATTAGGCGTAGAAATATTTTCGTTAAATTGACAGAGAACTGAGTTTTTACGATAAATATCCTCTTTCGACATATTATAGAGGATTTTAAGCAGATGGGTGGTCCCTGATAGCCCCACGTAGATATTCCTGCGTCCTCTAAAAACGTAGGTCCTTTCTGGAAAACTCGTTACTCGAGAACCACAAGGGATTCCTCCTGAATTATTTCGTATGAGGTTCAGAGAATATGCTCCCGGTAATGTTAAAAAGAAGATCTTTAGATCTGAACAATAAATTCGCCGGACACTTTTTTAAATTAGGCCGAGCGAACAAGAAAAATCTTTTTCTCATTTCTCCACTAATTCTTTCCTATTCTCTTGGGTCATTGTTCAAGTGAAAAGAGCGAGAGGAAAAATCATAGCGGGACTACGTTTCATTATAAAGCCCAAAAACTGAAACAATTTTTCCTGAACAACCGTGACACTGGCAAAGAAGAACGGATGTGTGACTTTTTGAAAGGCCACATGTGTTCCTTTAAAAATGTCCGCTATTTTTCTCTTGTCTTCATCATGCAAATTTGTATATATAATTTGCATCTAAATTTTTCGGAAATATAAAAATATTTTTCTTTGCCACTTTACTTATACCCTAAAACGTTTATGACTTAAATCACCCAATAAGATTCAATGATATTCATTTCTATTGGGTTGGTATTGAAATATATAATCACATAGAAAAGAAACTTCAAATTAAAAAAAGAACCTGATCACAATCACGTTTCAACAATCACGTTTACTGGTATTTTTCACTTTAGAGCAGAATATAAGCCATTGTTGCGGGAGATCTATTTTAAATTGACAAATGTGACTTCAATTACGAAATAAACGTAATGTGTCATTAACACATTTCGAAAGGAGTAAGTCGATGGAGTTTGAACTCCCCATTTCTTTTTTTACGCGTACAAAACAAAGGTATTTTAAGCACGGAGTTTGTTATTGTAAACAAAATAAATATTAACCGAACCGTAATCTGTAAGAAGTACAATTTAGGTTAATGGAGCATCGAAAACATATATAATGCTAGTATTGACTCCACCATACAAATATTTTAGTTCGGAATAGTGAATACTTTAAAATAATGAAATTCGTGGATTAGAAATAAATTTGTGTCGTTTGAAGACAGCTCATGGGTAGCAGTCGGACACAGATTAAAATTCAAACGAGCTCTAATGCGTGAATAACGATGATTTTATTCCTAATACCGATTATGCATGCCGGTTTAATGGCAAGATAAGGGAGATTAATGTGAAAAGTCAACCTTGGACACTCAAAGGGTCAATTTCTGCAGGGACAAAATCCATGATGACCGCGTTAGCTATGCAATGGCTTTGCCAGTTGGGGTTAAATATGCATTTAGCTCTACGATGACTCCAAATCCTACAACATGGGGGAGAAACATTTTCGATGGAGACTATCCGTCAGATTTCCATTCCCCAACCCCAAGTCCTTTAAGCAACAGGAAGTTTCAACGAAATACGAGTTCTGAGGACGGAGCTTATTGAAGAACACATAAATTGACGTACCAACACCATTGCTGTTGTAAAAATATGACGTCAGTTTGAAATTTCAGAATCGAAACCGGGATCTTCTGTTAGACCAGTACTGGACCCTATCGTCGGCTAGTGGGAGAATTCCCTATGAATTGTTCAATTATAACGGGAGACATTTTATAAATGCGCTCTAATCAATCGTTTCGTTAGCCGAAACAAAAAGGACGTTTATTTTTTAAAAGGTTTTGTTCCAGGAGTTTTTTCCTCCAAATTTTAAGTGCTCGACTGGAGTAATTAAAAACATTAAAACATGTTATCCCTTGCAGTAAATTGTTAATCTCATTAACTTGATGGCGAATCATTCGAAATCGCAATTATCCACCATGAAAAATATACGACGAATTGGTCCTCCGGAATTGATAATTTGGCGCATCTCTTCAGTCCCTCTAAATGATTTGCATTAATTGGAGGATGAAGTTCCAATTTGAGCAAATGGTGTTCACTTAAGGAGAATGGGGTCTGGGGGAAGGGGCGTGGAAGAAACTGGGATATCATTCATGTCCCACGTCTATTATTCCATAAAGTTTGATGGAGGACAGCTATATTTACGCTGTTTTCGTTCAGTCGGATTACTCAACGCTTTACGGTTCACCGAATTATGCGAAGCTCCCTTGAAGAAAAAGCAAGGACGTGTGGAAACGTTTAGCGAATTCTTAGCAGAACAGTCGCAAGCATTTTATCTCCCTAATGCAGTTCCTACTCCGTAGGAAAGAGAGAGGCGGAGAGTGACTTCTGTGTTTCGCAAGTGTTGGAGAGTAGGGTTCCTCTCTTTTTTTTCCTCAAATTTCGAAGTTAGAAATTAACCCGATCGTTCTTTGACCTCCCGCTGCACTACCTTTCCCATTGCCTCCTCGCACCGCCCCCACCCACCACTCGCCCACAACCCCATCCGAAGGTCAATCCAATTTCCATGGCTGTCGCATGGAACTGCAGTTCCGGCGGTATCCTTCAAATGCCGCGTTATTTCGAGGTTCAGCAGTTTTTTTTTAACTGCCACGTCCTCGGTAACTGCCGAAAACATTCCCATTGTCTCCCATTTTTATTTTCCCTTCGCATCGTCCCTCCGTTAAACCGACGAGGATAGAAGTGCCATAATTGGGGCGGGGAATTAAAGGTCGTTCGTTTGTGAGCGGGCGTCTCCCCTCGCTTCACTTAAGCCGTCTCCCGTCTCGAATTAAGGTGCCCTCTGAACGAAAATCTCCCTCCGGCCTCCGAATCTCTCGACGACTTTTGTGAACTTTCATTCATACGTCCTATCTGCTCTGCTCCCTACCACTCCAGGCAGGCGATTCCAGTTGGACGGCATCAGAGCACCAACGCTGCGGGAATATCTCTTTTCCCCACCCGCTCTGTCCCGTCCACACCCTTAATTTTTAATTCTCCCTTTGATTAAATCATTGCATTGTGGGAATTCGATTATTTCCCGCCGGAGTGATGAAAAACAGCTTCCCAAAACAAATCATCCCCATCAAGGCGAAACCGAAATTTTTTTCTCGCGGACTGCTTTATCCGAGAGCGAACGTCCATTCCTTTTTTTTCGGGGCTTCTAATTAAATCCCATACACATATCCAGCTCGCGCGGGATTGAAACATTGAGGATAAAAAAAGAAAGCCCGCCTGCTTACTCAATGAAGGTGTCCATGTAAAAATTCCACTTATACAGATTAAACTTTTGATTGGCTGGGGAGCTGAATTTTTTTTGCGTAATTCAATTTATTCAATTCTTTGACTTGTTGATTGAAAATAACTACAAATATTACACTCCATGACATTAAGAAATTCAGATTAAATAAAAAATAAAAATGTATTTTTAGGAATATATAAATTGGATAAATATTAAGGTATCATTGGAGCAAAATTTGAATTCCATCTTCTTTATAACAGGATAAGAACTTTTACCACTTAAAAATTTGTAACCACAAATTTAAAACCACTTAAAAAATAAGACTACGTTTCTCATAATTAAGATGGAAAAAGAATTACGTGAACAAGTGATTGGCGAATCGTTATTCAGTTGTAACATTGGAATAATGTTTAAAAAGAATGAAAATAGTTTTATTTTATGTTATCTCATCTAATTAGGTATTTAAATTAAAACGCACCAGATTTCATAGACAATTACATGCTGTACAGGTTCGGAGTTACAGGCAACTGCTAAATTAAAGCTTTCGTGATATCAATTGACATTGTCTATGTTCTACTGTAAAAAGTAATGAACATAAAGTGATTACATTAATGTCTCATTATGCCTCGGATTATGCACTAATATGACTTGTATCAAACACTTGAAAATAATTTTCCTCCTTTTGGTGCCGAAACTAGGCGAAAATACTCTGTAATAAATTTACCGATTCATTTTCACTGAATTATTTTACTTCTTTTTGTTTAATTAAAATTATGTAAAAGTAAACGTATCGTTGTTGTTGTGAGTACAAACATTAAGCGCAAGCTAAAATTTTTGCAATAACAAGAAAGCTACATCTGAAAGTAACATCGAGTATCTAATAAGCAGAATAACTTCCCTCATTCGTCCCCAGAAATAAAGTGCTAATTTGTCATTGTGTTCTATATGCCCGAAATGATAGGGTGACGTATTTAAATGACATTTAACTTTTGGTAAGAAAAAGTAATTATCCGGTGGCCAGTTTGTCAAATGGGGAGACAAACACACTTTGCTTGTCGTAAACATTTTTTACGGCTTCTGCTTTGATAGAGCAGTGCAAAAGAAAAAGATCATTAAATTCAAACATTCTGTCTGAAAATTTTGGTTCCATTCAGAAGTGTGACTTATTATGCATTTGTGAAACATTGAATCATCTATTTGTCCCTCCGGAAATAAATATTTGTTGAATGCACACAGCAAAACCATTCCTAAATCTTAAAAGATACTTTGTGAAGTAGGCCAATGAATAAGAAAATAATCAGATTTCTAGTGCTATTTGAAGTTAACTCCATAAAGTCACAGGCAGATCAATATAAATAGAAGTGTCAGTGGAAAGACAACGTGAGAAGAAAGGATCTATTTCTGCACCACTGCGAAATGTATTTAAATAATATGAAATTACAGTTACAAATTTGATGTTTTTTCGATATCATGCGATAAAAAGCTTATTAATTAAAAGAGTGAATTTGATGTCATTATTTTTTGCTGGCCAGTGTGTTTAGACCTTTCCAAATGTTCAATTTAGATTTCCTGGAACCCATTAATGGGTTATATGGATACATATAGGTATGTACGGGTACATTTCATTTCTTGGAACCCATTAATGATTTATATGGATACATATAGGTATGTACATTTCTTCAGCTCCCTCTTAGGGATAAAGTTCACAGTTCAAGATGAGATGTGATGGAAGGGATCTATATAGATAATTGAAATTAGGTCTTGAGGATGGCTAAGTAAGCCGAAACGCGCCTTGTATGCAACATACTATTTTTGTGGGCAATTTCTCTTAAATCCCTCTTATAACATACATTGTACCATTGTACCATTGTGACACCTTGTTCTAAAAGTATTCAGAAATCATAATCTTATTTTTTTAAATTAAGAGATGATCCCAGTTAGAGACTCTTCCAATGATGAAGGGTAATCCACCGATTAAGGTAGGTTTTTGATGAGCAATTTCAAAAACCTACCTTTATCGGTAGATTACCCTTCATCATTGGAGACATATACCTTCCAATATAGACCCATGAAAAATATTAAGTAACTTTCTTTGATATGACGTCTCTGCCGTCATTAATTTTACCATGGTGCAGCACCTCTTACTTTCTACAATATCAATGTGATGGAATAATTTAATCTAATTGCATATGTAAGCCACAAGCATACACCACGAAGTGAAGTACGCAGAAAATTAAAATTTTGATGTGTTTGTCACTTTCCAAATAATGAGCACCATAAGACCAGCATCAATCATTATCGGGTACTGGAAGGACTATGAAGAAACTGTTTATTTATTTTTCACACTGAAATCCTTTACGCAAGACTGTCAATAAACGTCTGACATAAAAACGTGAGATTCAGGAGAAACTTTAGCATTCCATGTCGGTCATGACCCAGCAAAGTAGCCGGTCGCTGGATTTTGGGAAATAGAGTAGATGAGTGAAATTCGAGTTCTTATCTCTTCCACGCTGCTTACTCAATGATAACTGCCGACATTCGAAGTTAATATTCGAGGGCTTAAAATTTCTAATAAGAAAGAACCTGACTTATGAAATGACTCCCTTTGTTACCAATGTTAGACAGTTGTGAAACATTTTGTTGAATCTGCGGGTTTCTTCGGTGGCTTAACTTGTGCCTTCCATGAAGAGTATCTCCTTTACCGAAAAAATAAACGACAGTGGACGACTTAGTAGGGGACCTTGAAAAGGTCTATGCACACGAGCTCACCTATACCTTTGGGGGTAGTTTTTTATGTAATGAAATGTCTCATCGATGAGTTTGCAGAGTTAATAGTTTCTTGCATTAATATTTTTTTAAAAGAAAACTGTGTCATTTTAAAGCTAAACTTAAATTGGGAAATGACAAATTTGGTAATCGGGCTGAAATTTGTCCTCTGAGCATAAAAAAAAATTTAAAAATACCTGGAAAGTGGCCCGGATTGTAGTCCAGAAATGTTTCTGTTTTCAATGAAAAGAAGTGAAAAACATAGACTTTTACAGTGAAGTGTTTACTTAATTCACTGACAAAAGTATGGAAAAATTAAGATAACATCTTTGGTCTTGGATTAAAACTTTGCTGAAATACTAGGTGTAATCTCTATTATATTTTATTATTAATATAGTATCCTTAGTTATTAGTTTTTAGTACTAAAAATATAAAATACTGTTCCAATGCAAAAACTTTATGCTTTAATCGGGATTTTAAGCATGGTTACTCCCGGTGATTTAAGTCACTTAACTTGGGGAAATACAGTTTTCAGCGCATCATAATCCCATTATTACAGTATATTTGAACTCTATGAAAAGTGTTAGATCTTTTTTGCAAACCTACTATTTAACTTATTACGTAACACGTGATATTCCCTCTAACGTATGATGTTCATTCTTTTTTTTATTTTCCATCCTTTTTACCCCTTCACCCTTGCTAAATACAAGCGCCATTGGATGTCGTACGTGACATGAAGAAAGGAACCTCAGAATTTTAAAACGAAAATCCTGACTCATTTTCGATTCATAACTATTTCTTCTTGGAATGGAAACAAAATTTCACTTGTCCATTAAGCCAACTCTGTGTTGATCCTTTTATATCTCTCAGTTCCTTTCCAAGTCACTTTGCGAACGCAACTCCTCCATGTAGCTTGTCTACATAAATTTTGTGCATAAGTCTTCTTAGTAACTTGTCTTAGCAACTCTGCAATGACCAAACTTTCGAAAATAATCACAACTTGATAAATGATAAACAAATAAATGATATAAAGGATAGAGTTCTGACTGGCTTATAATCTCGCGCGGAACTTGCTACGCCCATATGGAAAGGTGTATTCCTTCATATAGCACCTCGCACATGGATCCAGCCCAGAACTACTTGTCGTTACAGGTATCGACTGTTAAGCGTCTTTTCTGGCCGGTTTTACTCTTCAAAACGACCGTACCACCCAAACTGCGCAGTTGATGATGTTGCCTACCGAGAATGCAACTGCTTCCCTTATTCATTCACTCACTCGCAAATTGCTATCCCGAAAGAAAGAGAGAGAGAAAGAGGCAGGGCGAGAGAGAAAGAGAGGCCAACCTCCTGAGTCACGCGGTTTTAACACGTTCTCATGAATCCCGTCCTTTTTTCTCCAGGGATGCAATCGCTTCTGCCTGCGGAGAAATTCTGTTACGGCGAAGGAAAGTGTGAAAAAGGATAAACGCATCCCAGGGATAATTCATAAACATATATGGTTGTAATAAAATGGCAAAATAAACAAGGTGAACACATTTTCTTAGTGAACAACGAAGATGGCTACCAAATCATAAGAAAGTTTATAGGGCTAAAATTACAGCTTTGTGAACGAAGGAGGCACCAATTTAAGAGCTGCTATCGTTATTTGACTCACCAATGAAACAAGTGTTATACCTGGGCGAAAAATACGGATGAATTAATATCGTATCCAAATTGGACGAAGTAGTAAGAGAGGAGCCATTTCATGGGTGTCAAAAAATGTGAACTTCTTTTCAAATATAGGAAAGTATTTTTGAAAGGATTCTTTCTATTAATTTACAGAAAGATCCTGCATGAGTAGTTTCCCTACGCATGCAGTACAACTCGATTTCATTTCTTACATAAACTCATTTTTCTTCCTAAAGGAACAAATCGGAAATTTAAAATGTTCTGCTCAAAGGTTATCGCTAGTCTTTTCTTTATGTCATTGTATATGGTTTCTGTCATCAATTTCCCTCTTGCATTTACTAGATAACATGATTTTATTCCCTTCACCTTTGTCCGATTTACTATAAAAGACTACCTAACCAAGTAAAAAGTTTTTTACCTGCTTTATCTTTTACTATCGTAGTTTCTTTGAAAGGTCTTACTAAAGATATTCAACCAAGGCCTACGATATATAAGAAAGTTAAATTTTTAAAGAGTTATTTTTAAACCATCACGTTGACCTTACAAAATTTTATTGGAAAAATAAAAAACTTAAGCCTAATAATTAACTAGTATTTGGTCGTCTGGGAATCTGAACGACTTAATGAGTTCCTTACCCTTAATTTCTTACTCCAGATTAAAAAAAAATATTTAAAAAAATTGTTTGCCTTTACCTGGAGCTTAGACCATCTTGTGCCTCTTTTACTTCTATCTACGAATACTAATAGTTAACATGAAGGGAGTCACCTGATGTGGTTTGGGCTAATTCGCACTGTTTAGACTATTTTCCTTCGGTATGTATTTGTGAAAAGAAGCTTCATCCACAATAATATACCGACGCAATTTCGAAAAACGAACACCATCATATCTAATTTATAAGTACTTAGGTAAGAAGCCTCTCAGCAGAGTTAAATGTGGTACTACATGAACGATAATGGCAGACGTACCAACATAAGGAAAACATTGCTGTTTCCCTCACCACTGCGGTAGAGATCAAGAAATATTTAGACTTCTCAAGCAGGTAAATTTATTCTTAAACATTGCCGTTGAGCAGAAAGTAGTTAAATGAAATATTTCTGTGCATTAAAACTCGTCCCTCGTTCGTGAAACTACCATCAGTCTACAATGCAATGTGAAACGTCACGCCAATTTTGATCCCTGCCTCTCACCTCTAATTGGCCGCCCTAGTTCCTTCTATGTTCTGCAAAAGCTTTCCTCCACATCTCCCCCTGACTTCTGTCGTTGAAAACTATTTCAATGTGATGCTAATTTATACCATCTGTTAAGTCTGTTCTTTTTTATTTTTCATTTGGACATATTTAATCATTTGTCCATTATAATTAATTCTGTACAATTTTGAATAAATTAAAGTGAATTACTAAATGAGTTAACTGAGTGTGTGGGATAAATAAATCAATAAATATTTCGAATAATCAACCAAAATATTCAGAGTCAATCTTTAACTTGAAGAAAAAAAATTAATAGGTACTATATACATATTCCCAACTACACCTATATAATCTGGCTTACTTAAAACTAATTCCAACGTACCAATTTACCTTGTGAGTTGGTAGGTTATCTATTGTCTCCATGAAGGAGTTCCTTCATGGAGTCTTTAGTATGTTATGTCCTATGCAATATAACAAAATATTCTTAAATATAATTATGTATATAACTATGTATAATTATAATATACAGTGGTATCTTGAGATGCAGGTTAAATTCGTCCCGTGACCGGGCTCGTAAGACAAAATTCTCGTATTTCTAATCAATTTTCTCTATTGAAATTAATCGAAATGTGATTAATTCGTGCCAGACCCCCAAAAAATCATCCCAATTTTTTGGTACATGTTTTTAACATAAGAAAAAATGTATTTGTGATGGACAGATTTTTTATACAGACAAAATAAAACCTAATCTTAAAAGTCAATGTAAAGAATAAAGAGATTTTGGCAAGTTGAGAAGTTGAGAGTACTGCGTTGCCAAGTCCATTACGCTTACGCCTTGCTTATGTTTTTATAGCCTCTCACGCTTTAATGTCATGGCTATCACCTTTTTTCCCTTTTCTCACCACAGTTCTTTACACTCATCTTCTTAAGACTCATAATTATACGAAAAAATAACTAAATGGCTGTATGTAAGAAAAATAAACACAAAATTGTGTTTTTCCCCGAACAAATAAACATTTATCATTCATCATTTAAAATTAAAACCACTGACGTCACTGAGGCTGGATAGTATCTCGAATTCTGACTTGTAACTCAAGACCCTAGTGACGGCTAGTATCACAAAAACCTCGTATGTCAGGGCACTCGTGCTCAAGCTACCTCTATATAGCTATGTATATTTATGTAACTATAATATATAACTATGAATAATTACACAAAATATGTAGATTTTGGTTTTGTTTTATTTCCACAGAATATTATTAACACGGCCGGTTTCGAACGATTATCGCCATCATCTGGTGGCACCAAGTGACGACCTCCTCAGGGAATTTGATGTACAATTAACTCCGTTTAGTAATTTCTGACATAAGTAGCGACGTGAGAGCTTAAAAATAATAGTTAATTAAGGGAATAATATTCTTTACTTTACTTGTATTTCTTCATTCAGGATATTGCACATTTCAGTTTATTGGAAACTATGTTTATCTCTAAAAGAATTTTTTGGCAAAAAAAATTCAAATGTATATTAAATTTCATCATATTGGATGGACGTGCATTCAATTGATATTGTATATAAATTCATTAATTTATTTGGATGCAGGAAAACATGAAAGAATATTTGATTTGCTGAGATTAAATGTATATAAACCTGATTGAACAGTACTCTTTTATTAAAAAGTTAAATACTGAAATCCTATTAATGAATTTTGACTAAATTAAAATAACTAGAGTTAGTAAAACTATTTCAACGGAAACCATGTACAGTATTGGAAATATACACTCTGTAACCAATGTTTTCTTCTAGAATGACGATGAAGGGTAATCTACCGATTAAGGTAGGTTTTTGATGAGCAATTAAACCTACCTATAATCCCTCTTCAAATCTGCATACTTCCTACCCCCTATCATTCTGTCCAAGATCCCTATTCTCTTCCT
>WURS02446617.1:0-14499 GCA_011762765.2 Rhinocypha anisoptera
GCATCCTCCGGTTATATGGTCTATTGTTTCCGTGTACTGTTTACATCTTCGGCATTTGTCATTTTCTATTTTTTTGTATTTTATTATGTATTTTTGGTCATTCCTGGTTGCTATGACTTGATCTTGAATGGCGATGACAAATCCTTCCGTTTCTGGATATAGATGGCCTTTTCTTAGCCCTTATTATTATTATTATTACTTGTTTTTATCTTTTCACATGTTCCCATCCGAGAGGAAAATATTTTTTTTACAAATAACGTTTTCCTCACTAAATTACCATCAACTGTTCTCACAGCAGGAAGATCCTCTTAGCTGTTTATGTAAGAATGTTGACGATGAGGTCCCAAGGTCACGCGGTGCAGAGGGGTCGGATGGCGAGAATGGAACTGCCGTTAGCATTTGGACCGAGTGTGTCGTACACGAGGCCGTCACTCCTATCGGAGAAGCGCCAAAGGATGAAAGTGGATCGCCGGTTCCCCACGATGTCAGCTCTGAGGAAGGTGACAATTCATATGTTCACGGAGGGAATGGTTTGAAGGTGAGAGGAGTGCAGGTGTGGAATCTTTCAGACTGTGTCCTAATCCTTTCATAATATTTGGTCTTAAAGTAATTGCAGTTACATTAGGCTTACATTTATATTTCCGAATATGATTTTCTGGCAACTTGTGAAGCATCAATCGCTGCCAAAAGCAAAGCGACGAACGGTTTTGGGCACTGTGTTTTTCGAGTCCCGAGTTCCACTCGCTGTGAGTGCTAATGTAGAACAAATTACGAGTATGCCCCCGTGACACCATCGATTGATCAGCGATTATTTTCTTCCTCTCCTTGTTCTATTGATGAAAATGTTTTGTCCTCAGTCACATTTGAGTCTTGCTGCTGAATTCTTCTTTTTAAAAGTTAATAACTTATGGAGAAGTATATATATTTATTGTGCTATAATTTTTTTTTTAACAATCATTTGGTTGTAGGTCGCGTAAATGCTCTAGTTTAACGGACTTAGGTTGAACAAAAACTTCCGTTTAACAAAAAAACCCGTGGTTAATGAAAAAAATTTCTGTCCTATAAAAAAAAACCTCTGTATAAGAGTAATAATTCCGAAAAACCATATTTCAAGATAAACATTTTTACTAAAACTGTTGGCATTTATGTAATCATGGCGTTATTGGTTGTTCTTTTGTTTTTTTTCTTACTTCCGGTGCTTCCGGTCAGGTATGCTCTGGTGATGGTGCCCAAATGAATCGGTGGACACGCAATCGTTGCTCATCCATTATTATTCATCAGTCGTCGTTGTTAAAGGAAAATTAAAAATACAATATATAGTTGTATCAAGTAGTTGTTTGAGGTCCGTGAAAACACCTAATGAAAGTAATCAGTGATTAAATTCATTTTAACTAGTTCCATTTAGGGCTGCTATGTTTAGATGGAAGTTTAGGATTCACCTGTTTGATACTAGATATGCTATGCTTATTATCAAACTGACCGTAACAGTTAAGTTGAAATTATAGATTATGCCACCACCCAAGTCTATTGGTATGGTTGGAAGTTCCATTCTTTTTAATATGAAGCTTAACAAGCCCAATGACAAAGCGAATGTGCTAAAAATAACTTCTTTGCCATATTTAGCAGACTTTTCAGAATCCTTATTATCTAGATACTTCTTCCATGTATAATAACAGTTTATGCATTCTGAAAATAGAATTCTGTCCTGTCCAATGCATCCGTCCAATGCACCTGTCCAATGCATCCGTTCCAAAGCACAAAGAGAGAATTAATCTCGGTTAGTATTTGGGCCGAGTGTGTTGTGTCAGAGGCCATTGTAATCGTTACCATTAAAGAAGTTCCAAAGTATGAAAGTGGTTCACAAGTTCCCCACAATGGCAGTTCTGAGGATCATAAAAATTCACGTTGTCGTGAAGGGAATGGTTTGGAAGGTGGAGCGGGCAAGGTATTCTCTTCTTCCTTGCAGGATTAGGCTCTCGGACTATTAGTGGCTTCACTTTCACCATCCGGCCCTTGGTCTCCCTGTTCTTCCCATTCCTTTAAGATGTCCGCCGTTTTGTGACTTTCCTCGGAATTATCTCTCTCGGCACCCTAATCATGCAATCCTTCCAATTTAATTTCCTAGTCATCTAGAGTTAGTAAAATGGATGGAGTGCCTTCCGCACTTTCCTCTTGTCTATCTTCCTCAGTCTATCTGATTTTTTTAACGACTTTTAATAATTTAAGGGCAATCTGTCTCCAAAAAAAAAGACACACTACATTATGAAGTAGGGTAAGTAAAAACACTCGTGATTCCACTCGATATTTATTAAAACACGACCTAGGTTTCGACACGTTGTGTCATCATCAGGTGATGTCGACACGTTGTGTCATCAACACCTGATGATGACACAACGTGTCGAAACCTAGGTCGTGTTTTAATAAAATATCGAGTGGAATCACGAGTGTTTTTACTTACCCTACTTCATTATGGATAGGTTCCTGTGAAAGTAGTGAAGCCTGAAAGCGTTACACTACATTATGTTTGCGGATGATATTGTGATCCTGGTCGACTCAGCCAAAGATATGAATAGATTGTTCAAAATCATGTCCGCAGCTTTTTTAACATGAAAATTAAATATATATGAGTGGAAAACCAAAGCTATGGTAATTCTTTTGTAGATTTTTAATTCTCAATAGTAACTTCTGGTAATACGTGAAGTATCAATTACTGCCCATCACAATGCATTGAATTAATTTTGTAAAAGTATTTCTCAGGTCCTTGGGAGACCCAAGAGCCGTGCTCCGAGTATTTTTGTAGAACAAGTAATATCTCTGTTAGATCACTATATGGAGATTGATGGTTTCGCTAGTATTACTAATGAGAACATTGGTCCTTATTCCTATTTTAATCTTTTGCTAAATTTTACCTTAAATTTTTGATAACTGGTACACTACTATATTATTTGCCTGAAACTAGTTTTTATTTGTGTATATATATATATACACACATTTGGATTTTATTACAAATACCTGAAGGATAACAAAAGTACAAAATAAGTCAATATCAGATCAAAAGTATGAGTTTGTGAAGCCACATATTGAAAGTAGTAAACCTTTAAAAAGTTTATAACAAGATTGTTATTACATTTTCATGGTTGTAATAGGTGCCAACTGCTATGTGTCTTTGCTAAAGCACGTAAAGACATTATTTGTGTGATGTAGGTGTTTGGCTAGAATATATTTGACCTTGTTTACTTTTCATTTTACATTATAATTGGTTTTGCTTTACTTATCAATTAAATTAACTTAAATCTGGCCTGTGACTAGTTCAAAGAAAATGCGTGACAAAATATTTTTACAAAACTTAAATTCCTGTATCATTCCACACATTTGAAGATGTTTGAAATCATTCGTGTGTACATTAAATCTTAAGGTGGGAGTGAGAATGCAGATGGAAGCAGTGGTCGCCTCGGATGTGAATGATGAATTTGACCCCCTGACCTCTGAGGAATGCAGACTGGATCCCCTCAGATCATGTGATATTGGTGGGACTAATATTGGAGTAAATACTCGTTTAGTTCTCTGTGTTTCTATTAGTCACTATATCTTCACTAAAGATAAATATATATTTTTTTATCATGTTGTTTTTTATTTTTCAAGGATGGTTTGAATGATGTCACATGATTTAGATTGGGAGGAAAATGAGTAGTTTTTAGGTTTGAAGTGCATTATTCTACATTACATGCACAATTAGGGAAAATAAGTTTTTATTATCAATGTAATTTATGTTTGGTGGTATATTTCAATAATTTTCATCCATGTTTCTGGAGGGAATAATGGTTCGTTCATGGTCAACTCCATGTTCAAAGTTCCTATCTCGAAATTTTTATAGTTTTATATTTTTTTAATATTTCCAAATTTTAAGGGGTGAATGATCTTCTGGGAAAAACTAATCTTCACATTTTTCCATCAGTTTTTTTATTTTATAATGATGAACCTCTTTGGATCGACCTGGGCAATTAATTGGTTTTTCATATTTTTCAATGGTAATGGATGAATAGTTACCATCCTAAAATATTTAAGACCAATATCTTGTGGAAAGGAGAATGGGGATTTGAGTGAGTGAGTGAAATTTGCAGCTTAATCATTAGTGTTATATTTATATATTTTCTAGGGGAAGGAGATGTATTTCAGCAGTGTTGACAAAGATGTCAGTGGACTTGACAGTGGGGTGTCTGATTTGACGGCTGCAGTGATGTCGTTGGAAGGGGCCATTGCCTCAAATGTGAAAGAAGAGGTCAAGTCTCTGATCTCCGAGGGAAGCTCAATCGGTCCCGATGATGCAATTGATATTGAAAAGACGGAGATCGGGGTGAGTCCTGTTTTTCTGGCCCATTTGGTGATCAATCAACAACCTCATGGCTCATCATTGGCCTTCTTAATATCACATTAGAGTCAGAGCCAGCTGAGGCTCTAGGAATTCTCTAATTCTCTATTCTACACAGAAGTAACCACCATATGGCTAAGATACGACATTCAAATGATAGTAAATTAGGAAAAGGATAGCAATATGTTTGTATGGGATAGGAACACAAAGAGTTTTGTCCTCGGCCAGGACTTGGAACCAGACTTACCAATAGCCGTTCAGGCATGATAGACGTTACACCACTGAGAATTCCATTCTCACACATGAATTTTATCGGCCTAATATAGTCAGCTATTGTCATTTCAGCTTTTTACTACCAAGAGATAGCGTTGGGTAGCTGAGATTCGTACCACTGTAGAAAAAGGTAAAAACACAAGTAAAAATAGGAAAGGAACATTCTTAACTGTCTTGCGACTTTTTTTTAAGGTGGTACAGCGGGTTTTGTGGCATGCATAGCCGAAGTAGGAAATTGAGCCCTTTAGGCCATATAATACATTGGTTTTAAAAGTGTGTGACTCTGTTTATCTTGCTGTATTTTGTGTTCAGTATGTGGATGTCTAAATTTGAGCAAAACAATCGAGTCTCTTGGAATGACTCGTAGGCCGACTTTCTCTCCGTATTCCTTTCGGACTTCTATCTGTTTGGTTGCTGTTCTAGATGCTCTTATACTCTTTGGCGAAGGCTTGTTGAGAGAAATTTGTAGGGCACTTGTAGTAGAAAAATTCCTCTGTAATTGTTCACACCTGTTCTGCCTCTTCTCCTGTGTAGTGGATGGATGAGGGTACATTTCCAGTTGTCCGGCATCATTTCTGTTTGCCAGTTATTCCCAAGGATTTGTGTGAGTTCCTCTAGATAACTAGGGCCTGAGGTTTTTCAGTAGATATTCAATGGTATCACCTTCCCCAGGAATTCTGTAATTTTCAGTCTGTTTATATGTTTGTGGATCTGTATCTGAGTTGGTTATGGGGATTCTGGGTTCATTTTGCAGATATTTTCCTTTGGGAATCTTGTGCTTGGTTTGAGACAATTGAGAAGACCAGAGAAATATTATGATAGCACTGGACAGTTCCTGATTGATCAGTGCTAAATTTCCATCTTGTTTCCTGAAGGACATATTTTATGGTATGTGTCCTCGGATTTGTCCAGCAAAAGTTTTGTAAAAGTCTCTCACGTTTTTAGTTACAAAGTTCTCCTCTGTGGAGTCTAGCTGTTCCTTCACGTACTTTCTCTTAGTTTGCATGATAGTTTTTGCGATCCGTTTTCTAGTTTCGTTAAAATTTTGTTGACTTTCTGGAGATTATTTCTGTTGTATTCCTGGAATGCTCGGTTGCTTCATTCCAGTGCCTTTTCACATTCCGAATCCCACCAAGGATGTTTTGTATTTTTTTCAGAGGGATTAGTTCCTATGCTTTTCTCGTGATTTTATGTGAACAATTCTTCCCAAACGCTAGCCTGTGCTTTTTCCCACTCTTCTTTTATTTTTTATTCATTGATCTTTTTCTGTCAAATATCTGAATACGTGTATTCTTCTGGTGTATTCTTCTTGGGGTGAATTGAACATTGATTTGGGTTAGGTAGTGGTCAGAGTCAATGTTTGCTCGTCTCCGGACTTGGACATCATGAACTCTCTCTTTATACAGGATATGAGATCACCATATGGTCTATCTGGAATTTGCCAATCTGTTTTATCTGTGATCTCCAATTATTCTGTTTTTGTGGTGATTTTCTGAGAGATGTGGATGTGATATTCAGGTTATTCTGTTGGCATGGTTGGAACAGCCTTGTGGCATTCTGATTGGTGAATCTATGTGCAGGAAATCTGCCCTCAATTTTCTAGTAGATTTTTTCTCTGACAATTTGTGCATTTATGTCAGCTAGTAAAATTTCGATGTCCTTTTTTAGGGCCTTTGCCATAACCCTCTCTGGTTTTCCCTAGAATTTTGCTGTTGACATTGAGCCTTCCTTGTTGTCTCCATTCGTGAGGACATGTACATTGATCATGTTATATTTCTTGTTTGCACACTGTATGTGATAGTCATTAGTCTGTTTTTCATGGCGGGTCACATCCGTGATGGAGTTTCACATCTTTTTGTTTACCATGAAGACAATGCCAAAAATTGGAGTGTCTGTGGTGACTCATTGTTTTTCTTGCTTTTGTAAATGCGGTAGTTCCTGTGATCCACTGTGTGATGAATGTTTCCTCTTTTCTATAGAAATGATAGTCTAATCGAGTAAGATTTTTCTCTCTGCAAATGCAAGCACTAAAGGCTATGGTCTGACTACCCCCTCTCACATCCCAGACAGATAATTATATTCATTAACCAGTCCATTCTTATAGCTCCATCACTATACATTTTAAACTGTGACATATTTGCCTCAGAACCCTCAGATTTTCATAGACCGCCATGAAGTACACTTATACTCCTCGTAATAGTGATAACATCCAACTATCACAGCTTTCCATGTCATTTGTCATTAGCACACTAGGGTCCACAACAAGCAGCTTCAATCATCTACAACAACTTATCATCCATTGTAAAATCCATCTCATCAATAAATAATTTTAAAATTGTTTAAAGCAGCTCCTTCTGAAGAAGGTTTACTACAGTGTCACTGATTTTTTTAACGACTGCCAATGTTGCAAAACATGATATATACGTCGATCTCCTCCCGTCCCTTCTGATATACATGTGTACTTAAATTGTATTTCTTTATTGTATTTGTACACCTTTTGCTCATTGGTTCTCCTGCGTAGCTTAATATATTTTCCTATTATTTTCCATATATGTTACTCTACTGACTCAATTTCCAATCATGACATCTTTTTGTTACTTTGTTGTAACCAACAGAAGTAAAAATAAATGAAATGAAATAATTTTTGGCACTTTTTTCATTTGGACCAAATATTTTAACGTGTCACAAGAGGTTTGAATTATTCGAGATTCACTATTATCAATTAAATTAGTTAATTGTCAAGATACCTACCCATTGGGATAATAGTTTTCCATAAAAAAAAGACCTTTTTTTTAACAAGTCCCTTTCTAAAACTCCAGTTAGTGGATAGTATTTATTTTGTAATAAATTAAATGGAAGAGTATTGAGTATTATATTTTCCCTGCATTCATTTGACAATGTCACATAAGCATTGCCTGAATTTTTTAGTTGTAATTTAATGTCAGATTAGAACTTATCAATCCCTGAATAATTTAATCTTCTAATACAATTAAACATGTACGTGCATACATATTTTTTAATACATTGGATGATTAAAATAATCTATTACAGGTTGATTCCAATGATGGCCAATTGCTTGAAGACTCCTTGGACAACAGTTCCTCCTTCATCTTCTTCCATCATCATTTAGAATCATCCTGTTCAGTGATCGGAAATAGTCATGCAGAGACTCCAAAGGTAGTCATTTCCATAGAAACCAGTATTAAAAATATTTATGTGTATTATAAATATTACTGTGGTTAACCTTCTTTGTGATATTAAGTAAGGTGTTAAACTTGTTTTGGTGAAGATTGAAAAGATAATGATGCCTTTCCCACATAGAATGTTAAAAATTGGATTTTTTTCAACCATTAGATATTGGTTTGCCCAATGTAGAGCAAAAAACAGGTGGTGTTTAGTTTTGGTGAAGCGAGTGTGGTCTTTTTGATGATAAGAAGGAAGAGTCCTTGTTATGAATGAGTTAGATTTTCTTCTAGACAACTTTAATGCTGCAAAAGATGACATTTTGAAAATGTATTGCATGGAATAGGATCACTCTTTTTGTCAGGAAAGTGAGAAATAATTGGCCAATAAACAGACCAGAGGGAATAATGGAGAAGCCTTATAAAACATCGAGTGTGCTGGAGAGGGAGGATGCTGTAGTGATATCAAGTGTGGATAGACAGAATTAGGATTGAGGAAATGTATCCACAAAAGTTTGGAGGAAGCCAAGTCAAATTGGAATACTTCTGCTCTTCTTTCTACACTTCATGACTACCCAAAGAGTCAATGGCTTCTCTATTCCTCCCTCTCTGGTCTGCTTTTCCGGTGGTCCATGTTTTTCTGATCGATACTGAGTGCCGTCCTCCATATTACGAATGCTATCACATAATCCACTTCCTTGTATGGGGTGACATCTTCCTGAAACATAATAGCTGCCTCATTGTTACAAATGCCTTTTTAGTCTCAGATAATTTGTGATTCATATATCCATTATAGAACTTCCTCCATCACATGTTTAAGAATCCTGCTTCCCAGTTTGAATGGTGAAGGATACCAGATACACTCTCCTTGTATAGCTCGATATTTGCACTCAGCTTCTCTCTTCCACATCGTACTTGTATCCCAGTCTTCCTTCTATTTATTCGTATGATGTATTTATTAAATTACATGTTTCAATGTAAATACTATTTGCACACTTTTAATATTTCGTGTACCTAATAAAATGATTATGTATTTAAACTTCAAATAGTACTATAGTACTTAAATATGGAATGCTTTGATGACAAAAACATACACGTATGTCAAATGAACATTGAATTTTATCTGACATTCTAGGAATTCTTAAGTTTCAAATGTTCTAAATTTTTCCTGCATAAGATGAGTAACAAATGATGTAAGATTACCTGTATTTATTTAATGCTTTATTCTTATATCCAAGATGTGAATTCAACTTTATTTTTTTAATATTTGAAAAAATTATTTAATAATATTCTAGTCTTCCTTCTATTTATGCTTAAGATATACTATTTCATTACTTTTCCAATTGTGTTCAAGGTATAGTCTGTAGGTGTTCACTTTTCTAATTCATTACTTTTTCTTTTTAATGACTTCGCCATAGGTTAGCAGAGAACCCACTGAGTTTACAAGGATCACCACTATGTTGTAACAAAGTTACTGCTGTCCATTAAACTCTCCGATTTCTTTGGTTCTCACCAATCACAGGTGTTGACAGCTTCATATGACATCCCGAAAGATGACCACAACTTCAGGCTCCGAGCAAAGGAGGACAGGGTGTCTTCTCCTGATGTCTTCCAGAATGACTTTGCTTCGGTCGAGGAAACATGTGTGGATGGTGAGGAGGGAACCCTTAGGGCACACACTGAAGATGGGCGAGTGAGGGAGTGTGAGGGGGGGATGGAGGCATTTGAGTATCACTGCTGTCCCAAGTGCAACACCGAGTTTATCACAAGGGAGGAGATGAGGGCGCACTTGAGAACACACAGCAATGCGGATGTCGGGGAGCATTCAAGGGAGAGGGAGCCACCACAGTATTCGGTGGGGGTGAATGGGTTACCCTGCGGCAAAGGGAGTCTCACAAGAAATGAACTCTGTTGTGGTAAGTGCGGGAAGGTTTTTGCAAATGAGAGGAGACTGTTGAAACACATTGAAAAGGATGACTTTGAATGCAAACCGAAAGGATTGGAGGAATCGATCATTCGTCTGAGGTCAAGTGCAAGGAAGGAAAGAGTTCTGAATGATGGGAATATATCTATAGGACAGGTAGTTACCCATTCAAGAAAAGGTTTCTTGAATATCTGTGGTAATAGGAATGTAGAATTTAATAAAACTTATAGGATATCAAAGTCAGCAAATATTAATGTGGGAATAATGTCAGTCCAGCCTTTATTGGTTGAGAGTGGAGAAGAAAGATCTTGCATGATTAGTGATGTTGTCAGAGAGGTCAAAAAGAGGAAGGAGGACTTTAAAGTATCAGATTCCAAGCTTGGTAAAGGGAAGTGTATTGATGTAAGTTCTCCCAATGTTAAAATGTCCGATCCTCAGAATAGTGTGGAGTTCCCAAAGGACGAGGTGATATGTGATTACTGTCACAAGCGTTGCAGGTCGAAATATGAGTTGAGGGAACATATAGTGTCATGCCACTTGTCCATCTCTGTTCACAAGTGTTCTATTTGTTACACTGTTTTCTCCACAGACAGGGAATTGGATACGCACAGTACCTTTCATATTAGTCGGAAGAAATACTTTTGTTCCGTGTGCAGGGAAAACTTTTCATCTCGGAAAAAATTGATTGATCACATCAAGGAATCGCACAGCACCAAGACTGGAATTGTTTGTCGTGCCTGCTTCACCGGATTCTCCTCCCTCTCAGACTTCAATCTTCACCATCTCTCCCACTTGCACGAGAGAAATTTCAAGTGTCACAATTGTGGCAAGGTGTATTTAAACAGAAGATGCCTCTGTCAGCACATTCGGTTCTGTCACGGGTTTAGTTCGTACAAATGCGATGTCTGCGCAAAGGAGTTCAAATCAAAGCATGATGTGCATCACCATTCGGCCGTCCACGACGGTTTAAAAAAGTTTACGTGCCGTCTGTGTCCTAAGCAGTATGCATATCCAAGTGCTCTGTCTCGGCACTTGAGAAGCGTCCACCTGAATCTCAGACCGCACCAGTGTGATGTCTGCGGAAAGAAATTCAGTGGACGTCAGTTTCTTTTGAATCATCATGCTTCGCATTCCAACGACAGGCCATTTAGGTGCAAGGAATGCGATAAGACATTTAAATTGAGGTCAGCACTTAACAGGCACAGGAGATGTGTGCATCTCGATTGAACAAATGGATTTCAGTGAATGATGGAGTGAAATGGAAATTAATTAAAAATGGTCTACTCCTCATTCACAACCGGATTATTAATTTTGCACCACTGATGCATTTAATCTTTAAAGTTAATTTGACATATTCAGAGACTTTATTTTTGCCTTTAATCGAGATTGGTGTTGGAGTGTCATCAGCATGAAGAAATGTTTTGCAATGAGACACTTGATTCTGCGTTTGAATTTAATTGTTCATTTAAAAAATCTTTAAAATTTACTTAATCAGATTTCATTATGTGCGTTCCTATCACTTTCCTCATTTCATACTATTTTAATTTTAGACTTTCGCCATTTGGTGTTTGTTTCTGTATGAATGTGTGCTGCCTGATGGGTTCTATTTCTTACTCCGGCTATGCATACATTGCAATGCACTGTACTTCTTTCAAATTCATCTCTCCTTTCGCATTCTAAACTTACAATTTTGCCCGTGTTTGTCGATCATCAGACTGGTGTGAATATCAGTACCTGAATTCTTGGTGACTTAAATTATTCCGGTGAAAAGATAAAAATATAAATCCACAAAATCTCTCAAGTGAGGAAGCTGTCCATGGTGGAGCGATTGGTTACAGAATGTCCAAGTTGCTATTGGGAAGTCCCTGTCCAAATTCTGCTCGAGGACAAATCTTTTATCAGATATGAATTTGTCAGTTTCAGTCTGTATTTTCCACCTAATTTTTTGTTCCTTCCTTTTAAGTGTTCCCATCCCTTTGCATGTAGTATATAAACATTGTATACTTGTATATATTTTCACAACTTGTACAAGCTGATTCATTTTATTGAGGGTATTAATTTTCATCTTTTTGGCGGGAATCTTAAAGCATTTCATATTTTATCTCGAGATTCATTATTTATTGTCCTTAATTCGTGGAACTAGTTTCTTTTACTGGACAAGTTATGACCATAGCTTGTCTATCTACTGATATGTCTTTGAAGAGGGGTAAATATTAACCTAAATATGCACCTTAATGCCTCCGGGAGAAGCATCTTTCCATGGAATAATCGATCCATTATTTGAAATAGAAGTAGAATCCCAGAAAGTTAATTTGAAATCCCTGAACTATAATCAGTTTCACTTGGGAAAATGCATTGATGGGGAGTTAACTGTACACCTGTACAATATATTGAAGAAATGATCACATAGCTTACATAGAACAAGGTTAGCAATATGTAACAATTTATAGCTTTCTTGGTCTACAAACAATTGAAATTAATGCTTTAGTTTAGCCACACACTATTAGATAAAAGTCAAGGTCTGTTTTTTAGAAATTTAAAATATATATTGTCTAGCAATTTGAACAAATTTAACATTCAAAAGAATTTTAGTAGGTTCTGGGAAATTTTTTCATACCTATGAAGTAATTGTTATTTGAGAACCATAATATTACCTTGGTAAACTACCATTATAAATGGTTGAATAGTAACATTTTTTGGAATTTATCGGGAAAATACACTTGATGGTTTTGAAGCCCCATAGCAGATTCTGCTGGATCCTTAAGCATCTGGAAATAGACATTAAATATCCTTCAATAACATCAATAATATGTTTATGAATGCTACAGAATATTTGCAGTTCCTTCTCGGAAATCCATAATGCCATTTATGTCTATGAGAATGTCATTCTCTACCTATCCCACTGTACTTCCTCTACCTTATTCGAATTTGCATGTACCTTGCAGGCTTTTTGGAGTATCATTTGGTTCCATTTTAATAGTCATATTTTTTCTTCTAACAATATTTGCTCCTACTTGCTTTGCTAAATATCACCGCCATTTAATAGGAATTATACTAATTTTCACCTTATTATTAGAATAATTTTCCTTAAATTTGGAATAAAAGATAGTTTGCTACAAACTTTGTTATTTTGAACTCTTTTATTTTCCTGTAGGTGCAATGTATTTACTTATGTTGAGAAGGGGATGGTTAATTTAAAATTTTTAAATAAAAAAATGAGAAGGAAATTTAAAAATATCTACGATTTCCATCCAACCAGTACTGAAAGTTTGTTTCGAACATTAATTGTCTATCACAGCTTCCTATAAAGAATTGTTTCTACTATTATACAAAAATATATATGTATGCCTTAATGAGGAAGTAAACTGGAAAGAGAGAAAGAGTGGGAAACGTTGAATGTTCATGATTTGATGAGAGAGGTAAGGCTCTTGATTTTTCTATTCTCTGTGACTACAGCACGTTTGAACCAATTTCTACAAGCACCTCCTCATAAAATCAGCCGATACATTGATTTTATTTTTATTGTAGCAATGTATATTTCTTTCCAGAATACTACAGTACTTTTATTTCACGTGAAATACTTTTTGTACCAGCAGAACCATAAAGATTTTGAAACATAATCAGTGTGTCCCTCCCCTTTCAAAGTTGGTCTGCACAAATATCTGTGGAGATATTTTTCTCTATGTAATTCACCCCTTTTAATTATTTAGTAGCAGCAACAGCACATCCAATGGCATTTAACCCTATCATAAGCCTATTTTAAATTATGAGTGAAATTTCTGTTGTAATAATGGTTTCTTCCAAGGACCAGTGAAGGAGTGAGTCAAAAGAAATATTGATAGTGTAACTATGTACCAACAGAGTAAAAAAAAAACTCTTAATGACACCATAATTGCCTTTTATAGCATTGTGGTTATAATTATTAACACATTTGGTCTTTGATCAAAGGGTAATTTAAGGTAATTTTTTGGTTAAGGTAGGCTTTTTTGATGAACCACAGATTAGATATGTCCTGCAACATTTTAATTTAAAAACTCTTCAAATCTGCAGACTACCTACCAATATATCATTCCATTAATAAATCGCTATACTTTCATCTTAACCATAACTTGCTTACCCGTTATATTCAGCCCTCCATATAACAACCTTAAGACAACTCATTCCCTCCCTTCAGTATTTCTACCTTTCCCCTCTGCCTTCTTTGGATTTCACTCTCTCAGCTATTGCATTTCCTCTCCCGCCATTCTCAATAGCATTTATTCATAAGTTTTCTTCTCTATCTATATCAACCTGACCAAACTCCATCCTTTTTCACCAAACAAACATTTCTCAATATCTTACAATTTCATTACTTTCTCTTTCATTGGACCTGGCTTCTTATCCATATTAAGCTATAAGAACTATGTTCTCGTGCCCTCGATGCACTGAATGCTGTATATATGAGACAAAAATACTAGTTAACCTAAGTGAAATTGTTATGAGCATTTAGTTTCAACTTGAGTTGGCGTTGATATAAGCTATTCGGCCTTGGAGTCAAAAGGTGTACAAGGATTGGAGGTTGGAAGGAAGTTTTGACTGTGAATATCCTTCAAAAATTATTTTCAGCTTGAAGATGGAACCAATGTTTTGTGATCTTAGATTACTCTCGCTTCTGTTCCTCTTGGTTCCTGCCATGCAGTACATTAAATTGTCTTCAATAGTAAAATAGTATTTGCTTTTAATCCTTTCGTGCCTAGAGACGCACCCGTGCG
>WURS02446638.1:0-14497 GCA_011762765.2 Rhinocypha anisoptera
TCTTGCCAATGTATGGTATTTAAATTGACGCCTTCCCATGTCTGTATGACCAAATGGAATAAAGAATTATTATTATTAAAGATCTATAATCCCATATTTACAAATTTTAATGGGAGTGACTGATGATTCAGAGTCAAACACTAGAGAAATCAATGAGCAGATCTAAAGATTCATCTTCTGATCTCTAGCATCCACGATATGGTAACTCCTGGAATGTAGGCTGAAGAGGTTGAACTACCCCCTTGTAGAAACCATTTTGAAATGGTGATTGTATTTTGTTTGACAATCAGCCTCTAAGAGAGAACTTTCTCAAAGATTTTGGTGAATTGATTGCGGAGATAAATGTTGGAATAGGAATTAATTCATGCTTATTCTTTTGGTTCTTATAAATGAGGATAATCCCAGTGGTTTTTAGGAGAGTGGGGAAAATGCTCATCTGAGGGATTCAGTGATGAGCTACAGGAGTGGGGATTTTATAAGATTATAAGTGTTTTACTACACCACAGATTTTAGAACCTAGAATCTATTCCAAACCTTTTAATTCACTCTGTGAAGGAAGAAGGGAATAACCAATTTAATAATGAGCAAATAGTTAGTAATTAAAAATAGCAAAAAGTTATTCACAAATTAAGCATTGTGAATAGAAACTTCATATTATGAGATATTCATTAAGTCAGAGCTGAGCAAAATCGGTTATGTATCCAGAATCATTCTATATTTGTAACTGCATGCAAGATTTACCATGTGGTGCAGTTGAATTTATTATTTTTCATATTTTATTGGATTATTGTCAAACTTTTTCACCATTATAAAAACTATTGACCATAACTTTTTTTAAGTAAGGTAATTTACTATATGTATCCTTTGTGCATTTACTGGGGATGGCACCTACTTGGAAGAGGAGAGACAACTGCTGAAGTTGCTGATCGTTTAAGGGCCTGCTGTTTAATGATTTTAAATTATTTTTTAATGAAAATACCACAATGAAAAGGTATTCAAATGTATAAAAGAAACATTGGTGAATGTCATTGAAGTTTACCAAGAATACACTTCAGACCATTGGTCAAAGGACTGGTCTAGGAAAGTAGAGATAACGGTTTTGGAAAAAGAGCATCTGTATGAAGTCTTATGATTCTGAGGGAGATAGATAAGGAAATACAGCCAGAATTGGAAAACGGCCTGAAAAGTGGCTCAAAACAACAAATGACTTAATGCTGAGGAGCTGTAACTGGAGATAATACTAACCACATTAAAACCACTCATAATAATTAATGGTAGACTGGTGAATGATCTACTTTAAGATTACAGAAGACAGCCAAGCTTAGAAAATTAACTTACAAGCAATCTATAAATTGAGTTATGCAAAAAGGATACACTTCATGATAATATAACTGCCATGATAACACATTAGAGCACATGCTCCTCGGTAAAAGAAGTGGAAGTTATGAGATAGCGGTTAATTGATAATCCATCCTTATCTTAAAGCTTACACACACACTTGGAATATATATCTAGAGTCCACCACACTATGGGCACACATGAAAATTAGCCATTTTTTGTTAGCCAATATTCACACAGCCATGGAAAAACCTGGAAATAATAACAATCTACTAATAATTTAATTTTAGGCACCTTATTTGCAACACACAATGTGAAATTGCATAACTGACAGTTTGGTTTTTTGAAGCAACATTTGGGCCTAGTCCACTAGACTCAGTTTTTGAGATAGGTCCTCAGCAGTACAGAACCTCTCCAGAAACCTCGAGTTCTTCCAGAAACGGATTTTCTGCATTCTGATCTCATCTCTCCTAATATTAAAAGTGAAACAAATGCGATGGAAATTGGGGAAAGTTTGTAATGAAAATTCAATGACGGAAATAGTAAATGTAGCTAAGTTTACTCATATATAGCACTGTTGAAAACTAAAACAGAATAAAAGGACAAATGGGAAAATAATTTTAAGAGAAAGTGAGAAGAGAGATAATTACTAATAATAAAATTGAACTCTTAGACATCTTCATACACATTCCCTTGCCACATTGCTATTTTGTAAGCCTGAAGTTTGTTGACCCAAAGAACCTATGTATTTCTTTACAACAAAAATATCTTCAAATTATATATAATAGCATGTAAAAGTAGTCCAATACAATTCAATTCGCAGACAAAACAAGAAATGAACGCTAACCGAAACCAAATAATATCAATATGAAGTTATATAGTAGACAGACGGAAAAACGGGGCCAGATGGTATGGCCCCTTGGGCATAATTTTGAAAAAGTGCTTAAGGCTTAAGCACTGAAAACTCTTTCAAAATTACGACCGTAAAAGATTCACATATACACCAAATAGAAAACGACTATTGAACCGGTGAAATATTTTTACAAACGTCATCAATCCGCTGAAAAGTCTTAGATGCTGCTCCTTTGATGAGAATTCCATCACGAATAATAAATAAGAAGCAGAAGGAAAATTCCAATTTTTTCTCAATATCGTTCCATACGAGGGAATTAGCCACAAAAATTTTAACTAAAATGATCCTTACTTGGGGAAACGTTTCCCTTCCCTACGAAAAATTAAAAATGGTAGTGACATCTGTAGTCAGTACCTGAAAATAAATCTCATGTGCAAGAGCATCGCCGTTTGTAATGTTTACTTATTGAAAAGTTTCTAAGTGGAATTTTTTCGTTGTCCTCGCACTGTATTTAGTTTTTAACCATGTCAGCCCGCGGAGTAAAGAAACGTCAAAAGGCCTTAACGAAATCTCAAAGGGCAAATGTTACGTTCCCCGTAGCGCGAATGTACCGATATTTAAAAGCTGGCACCCATCGACTCCGCATAGGGATGGGAACCCCAGTATACATGGCAGCTGTGATAGAATATCTAACCGGTAAAGGTTTTATTTGTATTATCCATAGAAATGTAAATGTTAAAAAATAAATTTTCATCCAATTACTGTTTTAATGAACTCTTTATTCAACTTTCCACGAATGAGTTTTATAACAACTGGTTGTCGGTGAATTAAGTTTTCATTGTTCTGTACTCATTTACTAGTTATCTTTCTTTGGCTAATAACAATCAAAGTGTTAATTTCTTAATATATGTCGTTGTAGCTGAAGTATTGGAATTAGCCGGGAATGCTGCAAGAGACAATAGAAAGGGAAGGATAACTCCCCGGCACATTCTGCTCGCAATAGCCAACGATGAAGAACTCCACTTGGTAATATGAAACTCTGTCCGTATAAAATGATAAACAATATAGAAGTGTTGGTATAATGTTACACTAGATTAGGGAGTTGTTATTTATTTTCTTACCAACAATACCTCAAAATTGTATCCTGTTTAGATAAAATTCCTCTCGCGTAACTTAATATCCTAAATAGGATGAAATTTTAATATATGCATTAATGATCCGCTTCGGGATCCTTATGAATCATCCATAAATCACTATAATATGCTATGTCTGATATAACCAAATGATCAGAGCTAGAATTAATCATTAGTATGCAATTATGCCATATATTGTTTTTGGGACAAGGTCCATAATCGCCTCGTTTCTTATATCTTCGACCTATTCAACCAATCATTTTTCTAGAATATTTACAATTCTAGAATATTGATCAATGTACAGAAACGCTAAGTTTGTCAATGGTATGCCCGAAAAGTGATTCAACAGTTATGAAGAGATATTAGTAATCTGGATCTATAGGCTGGAAGAAAGAGGCTATGCATAAAGATTTAAGTGAGAAATGAATTAGGATACCAGTAATAATTTCTTATCATCACATTTAGGTTGTTCCCTACATTGCCACAAGTTTGTCAATTCCACCCAGTGAACAGAGGCTGTAATGTAGTATAAGCATTTACTGATTGATTGCACAGTTTGCATGAACATCTCATGGATGTTCCTAACTCTCTCGGCTGTTTCTTTACCTCCATGCATTTATATGCTTTATCTCTTTTTTTTGTTAATCAAGGGGTACAAAATTGTAGTGAGAGCAGTGAGTATGTTTCAATATTGAAATGGGCTTTGATTAAACTCGTGCTGAATAGCATCCTCGTATAATTGTCTTCTTTGGGAAAGCATTCTTTAAAGTAGAATGGCCTAAATTAATGGAGTGTCACAAAAAATTGGAGTGGATTGGAAGAATATGTATCTCATGGGAAACCTTTATATGGCTCATACAAGTAAGGATGGCAGATGAGGAGTTGGGATGGGCACAATTAGGCAGGGGAGTAAGATGAGTGCTCACTGTTACCTGTGCTTTTTAACCTGTACTCAGAAGAGGTGGTAAGAAAGGCATGGGAAACAGTGGAGTCAGGATTAAAATTTGGTGGATAACTCATTAAACCATTCAGATTAGCCGACGACCAAGCCATAGTTAGTAATAAAGCCAAAGGACTGCAGACACTGTTGACTGCTTTTCAGGACCATTGTGAGAGGTTTGATATGAAAATTAACAGTAAGAAAATTAAAGTAATGGGATTCTCAAGAAATAAGAAGGCTAGGCTAAATATCATGCTAGAAGGGCATACATTGAAACAGGTAGAAAAGTTTACTTATTAGGGTAGCATCATAGAGGAAAATGGACATTGTGGCCAGGAATTTTCTCCGGATGCTTGAATCCAAGTTCAAAGATGCCCCTTCAAATGCTATTTCACTTTTGGAAAAAAATTAATCAGGTCAAATTAGTCAATTCTATAATATTGAGGAGATAGAATAAAAAATTAGCAGTTCTACAGTATATAGTTTATTCAACTAGTTTAGATAATATATTAGCATCATCAGGAATCTGATGAGTTCATTCCTGATTATCCAATGCATTAGCTAAACTAGCTGAATAAACTATATACTGTGGAACTGCTAAGTTTTTATTCCATCTCCTCAATCTGATCATTTTTGATAACTTTGTATAATTCCACAAAATAAAGATAGCACAACGGTTTCTCTTTATTGTGTAGAAATATGCAAATTTATCAGTTCTATATTTTTTTATTTTTTCAACCTGTCGGTTTTGTTGGTATTGTGACAAAATACTATTTCAAGTGTTATTGTACTGCAAAAAGCTGGTCTGATGCAGTTCTTGGGGAGTAGATTGGAAATGTTGTACCTTGAAGTGTGAATAAATGGGAGTCATGACCAAATGGGTGGGTCTTCAATTTTGGCAGTGGAAAAGATCTGTTTCAATGATATTTTCTTATTTTTTTTACTTATGACAACTTATCTATTAATCTGGTGGTGTATTCGTTCTTAAGGGTGAGGTATTTGATTAATTCTAATTCATTTGTGAACATTTCATAAGATACAGGGATACTAAAGTGCCTATGAAGGAAGTGGAAGGCTGCAAATTTGTGAGAGTTGTGGTGGTTGGAGCAAGCAGGTCAATTGGGTGGTCAGTGTTTGAAGTTTTCCAGATCCCATTTGATGATTATTGTCCAAACCGATCATTCTTTTTTATTTTGTGCAAATATACAAAGATGTCAACACTATATGCTTTGGTTATTGAAATCCTCAATGTTATGGCCTCCTCAGTGAATTACATAATGCAACTAAATTCAGTAAGGACCAAGAGTTAGTTGATGAAATCCCTTCAGTTGAATGGATCACTTACCTGCGACACTTTTACTTATAATATTTTTAGCTGTTGAAGAGTGTCACTATTGCATCAGGAGGTGTTTTACCAAAAATTCATCCCGAATTACTGGCAAAAAAGAAAGGTGGAAAATTTGTTGTGGGCAACAATATACCAATAACTGTGCCCTACAAGAAGGCAATTGCTACAAAACCACTGGCTCACAAAAAACCAACATCACCTTCAGGAGTAGGTTCACCTACTTCAAAAAAGACTGCAACATCTACATCAGGTAAGGAATTAATTTTAGAGGTACCAGGTGGTTCTAGTTATAATTAAAAATTTAAACTGATTTGTTCAATATTTCTCCCCAATGCGATCGTGACATGCATTTTTGGATGCCATGTGTTTCTTCATTGATTGATAACTTTTTCTTCTACAGAGTTATAAGCTAATGATTATTTTTCAATGCTAACTTCATTCTATATTCCAGTTATAATATCTTTGTGTTATCTCCCCAAATTCATTTCTTCTACAGATACATGACTTTTGACCATATCCTCGTCCTTCCCATCAAATGTTCCTTACATAATTGTTTTCTCATATGGGGTGCTAAGAGGTGCAAATGTGTATATGTAAAAATGAGGCTATCCTCTCATTTGCAATGTTTTAAATTCACTTCTTTCCTCATCACCCCTTTACAAAGGATGCCTCTTTACCACTAAAGACTGTGCATTTGATCCTTGTAATATTTCTGTATGGTAACTTTTCCTTTCATTGAAATTGATTTTTTTCTTATTCCTTCCAACATCAGTTAGTTGAAAGTTATCTAATAACCTGACTGTTATGTTATAAAAGTTATTTTTATCACTGAAAACAAAATTAATTTACTTGAAAATCATATTTTAAAGTTTATGAAAGTCTTTGTGATCTCATGAAAAATATTTTCTAGTTATAATATTTTATGAGCATTACATTTCATTAATGGTTATCTGTTAGCTTTCAAGTTTGGCCACGAATTACACAAATTACCTTTCTCACAGATTTTTACAAGTGCCTACCAATATACTTAGCATGGCATGATGAAATTAAACAGATGAAGCGTTTCCAAATCTATTTTTTTTTTTATATAAAAAATTATTCATGTTTATTCTATGTAAGCTATTTTTTATAAGCTATTCTGCTAGCTTCACTAAGCAAGAAAGAATATTTATTATTGTCACCCCTCCAAATATATGCAATTGTGACTTTTAATGGTTAAATGTATACACATGTAGCCATCAATAAATTATCTCATTTGACTTTCTATTTTACACTTTGTAATATTTCTTTTTCATTTAAAAGAATGTCTCTAGTGACATTACACCACACACTATCCAATGCAATTATATCCCAACACAATTAACTTTCATAGTTTCTCCCTCTTCCTTTATCTTCATCAGAATAATAATAAAATGCAAAATAAAATATATTTTCCATATCCCAAAGGCGATTTTAATCCAATGCCAACATTCATTCAGGTATCACTGCTGTGTCACAAATATTTGAGATGTAAGGTCATTTTATGGAAGATTAGGCAGTAATCATTTCCTTTCCTGAAATTGAATTTAGGTAAATTTCTGTCTAGCATTGAAATTATAAACTTTCCTATCTATAATGTGTTTTGGCCAAATTTAATTGATTTTTTAGTGCCTAATTCTATTTATATTATGTACATATAGTGTTAATCTACTAGGAGAGATTAGTCCCCACCTGATAAATTATTTGTCTGTGGTCAAATAAAGCATATGCACCTGCCGTTTAAAAACTAGCAACTTCAGTAGGAGAAAAAGTGAAATTTGCTGAGGTCCAAGCCATAAATTGATACTCTCTAAGTCACAAGAGAACTTTCTCTGAAAGTGCAAATAAATTTCTCTCAAGTTTTATATGTAGTTAGAAAATATTCTCCTCCCATCCCAAACATTATGGTTAATTGTTGATTAAAACTAATACATGCATGGAAAAATCTCTTCTAGGAAAACCTAACAGAGGGAAAATGAAAACAAGAGATGGTTTGGTGAATTCTCCAGCTGGTACTGGAGTAACAATTCTTTCAGAGAAAAAATTGTTCTTAGGCCAGAAGGTTAGTGACAAATACACATCGTAATTCGACCTTTGCAGGTCAGTAGCATGCATAATATTTTAACTATTCAATGCCATACAAAGATTTGTTTGATGTATTTATTCTATACATGAGATATTAAAATATGTGCAGTAGTATTATGCTGAATTAACATCTAAAAAAAGAATTCATTTCTACAAAAATGATAACTTTTTAATTATGGATAATAACTTGTTTGTTGATAATGACAGGATTGTTTGCCAATACTGGCTGACCATGCAGTCAGGGTTTGATTTGACTGAATTAATTAGCTCCCCAACAAATTTTACTTTCCTCAACCCATCCTATTCTATCTTTCTTACCATTACTTCTGCATATACAGGTATCCCTTGTCAACCACAGGGATCAAATTTGTGAAAAACAAAACTGCTCTTGGAAAACCACTATGAATATGAAAAATTGGGGTTTAGGTTTCATTTTCCACAAAACTATCATAAAAATTTGTACAACTCTATTCTATGGAATCATTTGCATTTGTATAAAGGCAGAAATATTTCCCACCACTCTTCGATAGTGATCACTCATACAGTAGCCAATATCCTTGTTAAAAAACTTAACTCAGTGTCACTTCCATCAGCGTTGAAATTTTGGAACGAAATGTACTTATTTTATCTCCCTTTAAAAATTATTTTAGAAACAATTGACAATGTTAATTCCTAACAAAACATTTTGTGCATCACATTACATACATTATCTATGAACATGGCCAACAATGAATGAATCAATAAAATTATTGACTTACTTGCAGATCACACCCAAAGTGTTCTGTGGATAACCAAGGGTCGCTGTAGACAAAACCACATTTGAAAAGATAAACCTGTATATTAATAATAATATTAATATTTATTTTATGATTAAATGAGACACAAACTTTGAAATTCCACATAAAAGTTTATGTCTCATTCCACATAAAAGTTTGTGTCTCATTTAATCATGAAGCAGCTCCACAAAGACACGAATATTTATTTTCACTATTGGCAAACTACTCGTACATTTGCATAGCACGTCAAAACATGTTACAAAGAAATTAATTGGAGACAATGGATTGCATGACATATTCCACAGTGAGTCTTCCAAAAAATCACTGACACTGTAATAACATTTATTTAAAAGAAATTTTTTACCCTCATTTTAAATTTTGCAGGTGAGCTGATACCTTTAATCTCATTGGGAATTTTGTTAAATAGAGCAGTGGCCAAATGGTAGGGACCTCTTAGGCAAAGGGACTTGTGGTATTGATTTCTGTGTATATTATTTCTTGAGTGGGTGGAGTGGTCATGGTATTCAGCATTGGTTAGAAAATATCAAGGTTTGCTATAACAAAGCAGACACACGTTAGACGATACTGTGGTGGGAGGGTTAATATTTTAGATTTGGCGAAAAGGGGTTTACCTGGGGTGTGGATATGGACGGACTCAATAAATGGCCTTGATAGCATGCTTCTGAGCAGAAAAGACTCTTCTGGCAATGTTGGAATTACCCCAGAACAGGCTGCCATGGGAAATTGTGAATGTACCTTCGCATAGTATACCTTTGTTAAGGTATCGCATGACACAGAATTAAAAAAAAATGACATTCAATTAAAAACGGGTGATAAAAGACAGCCCTGTATTACTCCCTTACTTAACAATTCCCATCCCAATTCTCCATCCTTACCTTAAAGGTGGATTCGTACTGCCCTCTCACCTACTGAGCTTGACCATTTAAACAAAATTTCATGAGTTGAGTTTAATAAAAGTGTTTATACTAAGTGTAGCATCTTTGCACAGACACATGGAGCGGTTGCCAGCCGACAATCTACATTTCTTCAGAAGAATGTTTTGTCTGATATGCTACATGTCAGAACATGGCTGAATGAGATGTCGCCCATATTGTCCTTCTTCCACATCATTAGACTACAATGCATAAATCTTTAAGAGACAAACACATAAATATCTTTACTGTTGTTTTAATGTTTGGTGGGATGGTCGTACTTACTAAGAAACTGATAGAGATAGTCAAAAGCACAAATGTCCTACACGTGCCATGTCTGATTCATTACATTAGTATAAACACTTGTATCTTTGTCTGAATTGAAATTTTCCATGCCCATGCGGACAGTATAACTCCAATTCACTCAGGAGGCCGTAACCAGGTGACATAATGAAACAAAATGTAGGTAGTAACTTTAATGTATTTCCACAGAATAAAATATAAGACATGACCAGTTTCGACAATAATCGTCACCATATGATGACAATTATCATCGAAACCGGTCATGTCATATATTTTTTTCCACTGAAATACATCAAAGTACCTACCTATATTTTGTTTCAGTGTATATCGAACGTAACTTTTGCTTTTTGACACATTTTTGCTTCCAATTAGCCATTTATCTCATCCCAATAAGGAACACATCCATGTTCCTTATTATTTTCCATTGAGTGATGCACATGCCTAATTAAGTTGATTGTATACATATTTATAACAGTGACAGCAAGAACTCCATTCTCAGTTCTATCTTAGACAGAATCACACCTCACTACAAAGATATTTACATTATTTCATAAAGAGTTGGAAGCTCTTTCAAATGCAGCTGTACTGGTAAAAATGCTGCTAACACAAATCTGTCTCCATTTTTGTGTTCATCAAAACAAGATCAAATTTACAGCTAAGGATCAAAAATGCAATGCATGGTCATTTAGCAGTAGAATAATGTATGTGGCATTAGCCTACGATCTTTGCTTACTAAATGACCTGGAATATATCTAAATGTTATATCACCAAATTCAATTTAATTTTATTACAATTCAGATCTACATAAACTATTTGATCCAAGTTTTGTTCCAGTGAAGAATTATTGATTATGGTTGTCTTGTCTGTTTTGTGTTTAGTGATGCCCTGCATAATATATTATCTGAAAATGAATGGGCAGACATGTCACCCCAAGGGGTTATTCATGGTCATAAATGGCTGAAATTCTTAAGTCACATATGGTAAAAATATTGTTAATTTTTTATGTTCTATATGACCATTTTTATATTCAATACCTCAAAAATATAATTTTGTAGTTTGTGAGGTCAGTGAAATTCTAGTTGGAATAAACTTCACAACGTCAGGTTTCACTTCGTGGAAGTTGTGTGTATCCATGTTAAATGACGGAAGAGGATCCTACTTTTCCACAGATTATTTCATTGCATTCCCCTTTCTTCTTCCCCCTCTCCTCCCTCCCTAACTTTCTCACACCCATTGGTTACTAGTTTTTTTTTATTTCCACCAATTCTGTTTCGAACCCCAACCTACCCCACCCATCATGCTTTGTCTATACATGTTGCCAAGACTCCACAATGTACCTGACGATGCCATAGTATGGCGAAACACATTGTACGGATTAAATAATCTGTGGAAAAGTAGTATCCTCTTCTATTATTTAGCTTGGATCTAGTTATAGTCTTACAGTAATGATAAAGTTGCTTTTCTCTGTCATTGTTCATTGGCTAACTGAAAAATGGCTTTAAATATTGTTCTCAGCTTACTGTGGTGGAAGGAGATATCACCGGTATGACAGTAGAAGCAATGGTTCATCCCACAAATGCCAGTATAGGCTTAATGGGTGAAGTAGGCCAAGCTCTTGAAAATGCTGGAGGAAAGGAATTTTTACAGGTAAAAGATGCATAGTAGAAAAGGTGAAGGTTTGCGTGAGAAAACTTTTTAAATGAAAATAAGTAAAGTTGTAGTTAGACTTCTGAAAATGGGATCTGCCCCAAATGTTAAATGATTAAATAGAATTCTTTTTTTTATAATTTTAATTTACCTTGTATATTTAATTAATAAAAAATAGTTCAAAATCTTTGATGAGATGAGTCTGTGTCCTGCTGAATGAATGGAATATGAAAATTTAAAAATTGGCTGGAGTTTTTCTTAGAGGATAGAAAAGGTAAATAATCAATTTCCATTGAGTCTCCATATGGCAGTTAAATGACTCATTATATTACCTATATGATTGTGGTTGATTTAAACTTACCAGTTTACTTGTCAACTAGTATTGTGAAAAGTTTTTTCATTACTCTAACATAAATTATTTTTTAATTATAGTATACGGAATATTTACTGGTTTATCATTATTTCAGGAATTGCACGATCTTAGATCTAGTCATGGTTCTTTGGATCCCACAACAGGTAAGTTAACATGATATTTCATGCTTTTTCTCTACTTAAAATAAAAATATTTGATTTAAAAAAGTTATTTTTTACTTATATATCACACAGACAGTTTAAAGCTTATCTATTACAAACTTGTCATATCTATATAACTTGGCATATTGCCGTAAGTGTATCTATTATAAGTGACATAATCTTTATTTGACTCATTCTTGTAAATGTTAATATTATAATTTTAGTTCTAAGTGTTCACTGGATTTAATTATAGAAATGTTACCTTTCCATATCAGCATTTTATGTATGCAAAATGATTTATTGGTTGACTAACTGGAAAATTCAATTCCCCTCAGCTGTTGTTTGTCCAGGACATAATTTTCCAGCAAAATGGGTGATACACGTAAATGGACCAACATGGAGTGAAAGTGATGCAGCTGAAAAACTTGAGAAGACAGTGAAAAGTTTGCTTACACTTGCAGACCAAAAAAACCTGAAATCCCTGGCAATCCCTTCAATAGGAAGTGGCAGGTACAACCCATTAAGCTTTCATAAATAATGTTAGCACATCTAAAAATACAATGATGCTTCCATCCAATTTTTCATTTAAGCATGAAAATAAACTTTTTAAAAAGGGCCCAGCCCAAATCTTAATGTCAAAGACTAACAGTAATTGAAGAGATGTAGTTCTAAGTGGGTGGAACACTGAAGAATAAGTGAAAATTTCTATTGCTACAATGAATGGGCAAGGGTATTTGTTCATTCATTTCCTACAAGGTGTTCTAACAACGCAATGGCGAAGATGACCATCAAACTTTTACACACCAAAAGAATAATGGCTTTTAGAATATAGTATAATATATTCAACAATTTTCCTGATTTACGTACGCATTAAAATTCTTGGACGGTGAGTGTCTTCCAGTTTCTTTTCCATGGTGATCCATCTCCTATGACAGCAGTTTTTCCAGCATTCCAGGTGGCCTATTCAGGTCAAAAGAAGCCAACTTCACTATCAGCCTGAAGAAGCCAGCCGGAAATACCAATACCACTGTTGTCATATGAGATGGACTCAGAAGACATTCATCATCCAAATTACTCCATGAACACCCAGGGCATGGCTGTTGTGTTCCCCAAATGGGTTTTATCATTCAAAATGAAGAGATACAAAATGGCCATAGCCATCAAAGCACCCAATAACCAAAGATACTAATACAACAAAAAAGAGTTGATAAATGTGCTGGAGGGCATTTATGAGGGTAAATCAGAAGATGCTTGGAAAAATTGATGGAAGACATAGGGTGTTGAAGCATTAGTATAATAATAATATAATTTGTTTGTCCAACTGACTTACAAGGTAGATGTAAGACACGGCCTGAAAATACAGTAGATTAAATGAAAGTAAAGTAATAATGGGGAACTCATTAAATCAGTTAGATTTTCCAATGACCAAGCCCTAGTTAGCACTGCAGCCAAAGGACTGCAGACCCCGTTGAGCACCTTACAGGAAGAGTGTGAGAGATTTGGCATTAAAATTAACAGTAAGAAAACAAAATTAATGAGATTCTCGAGAAATAAGAAGACTAAGCTAAATATCTTGCTAGAAGGGCATAAATTGGAAAATATAGAAAAGTTTACTTATTAGGGTAGCATCATGAAGGAAAATGGACATAGTGGCCAGGATATTAGACAAAGAATCGCATTAGCAAAAGAAGGCTTAGTTCAACACATTGCATACATTACCAATGAATATGGCTAATAATAAATGAATCAGTAAAAATATTGACCTGCTTGGCACAATCCTAAATGGTTGTTCAAAACCATGCACACTCATGGGAAATGCCCACGGTTGAGAAAGGTAGTGTTCACAAAGTGGGCTATGAATAACCAAGGGTCATGGTAGGCAAAACTGCTGTTGGAAAGATAAACCTGAAATTTAATGCTGAATTCTTTGCTATTTTTTCATACTCCACTTTTGTAATATTTCATTTTATATCCTTTCTCATCCTGTCATGTCTTTTAATATGTACAGGATTTCCACATTCCTTTCCTATCACTCATTCTTAGGGTTTCTATAATGGCTGTTGCTGTCCTATTTTTTTTCTTAAGATCTTTCTCTCTTTATTTCTCTCCCATCCTTTCATTTTTACCAGTTAAAGTATCAGTGATCCACCATAGCAATATCTACTCCTTAATAATGCCTGTAAATCTATAGTTACAATTTATAAACACTAATTTATATTCCAGATTGGCATTAGCTATAAGAATGTGACCCTGATGACGCTTTCTAAAGCTGTATTTGGCCATAATGTAAGCAAATCAGTATCTTATGCTTATCTACAGGATACATGTTGCAAAGTTTGAACCTGGAGATAGCTACCATGAAAGGCATTTTTTTCTGAAAAATTCTACTTCCTTTCACCATGGTCATTTGTGACCATTACAACATGCTCCTTTACGTCACTCCCATCTCTTCCTTCTCCCAGAACTGCTTCCTATCCTCCATCAGATAATGATGATTATTTATTTATTTAGAATATAATCTTGCAGTTGGCTATAAGCCAGGTGGCAAGTATAGAAAATGAGTGAAACCAATGAACAATTATAATGCAATACTGCTATACATATTTTCACA
>WURS02446648.1:0-14495 GCA_011762765.2 Rhinocypha anisoptera
TGTATTTATTTCTGTCTTTTATTTAAGCTTGCTCTTCCAACATACTTCACCAGATGATGGCGATCATCGCCGAAACTGGTCGTGTTTGTAATTTTTATCTTTTGTGGAAATATAAGAGTTATTTTTTAAAAAACCATCATTCTTGTTGAATGCTCTGCCTGTCTGCCCAATGGATATGGCGTTGCAATCGTCGCAAAGGAGTTCATAAACTCCGCTTTGTTCCATTCTGTCAACTTTGCCTTTGTTCGAGCCCCGAATATTTTTATGTGTTTTTCTGTTGTAGAAGGCGGCTTTGATTTTATTTTTGGGGAGCAGCCGTTGGAACATGAGAGATATATCTCCCTGGAAAGGGAGTCTTCGCCACTTTGGCTCGTTATTGCTACGGGGTTTGGTGCTGCATATTGTTTTCTTAGCTATTTTTTATCGTTTTCTTCGGTAAAGTGTATCTCTTAATTTTGTGGTGTATCTGTTGTTGACATTCAGACGTTATCGTGACGCCTCAGTACCGCGACTCCACGCTGTGCGGACGATATGCTTGTGGCCCAGAGCGAAACTGTTTTGCACCCTTCTCGTACCATTCACATGGAACATCGTTCGTGTGGGGTGACTTGTAAAAAGGTTCCTTAAGTCGAAGGACACCAGTCGGAACTTTGAGATTAATACTAATTTCGACACTTTTCTCGCAAAATCACAGGATTTCTTGACTCCACACTTACGGGCAAAACTAGAATATTCCTTAAACACTTTGATAAATTTATGGGACAATAAATGATTGGAGACCGACACACTAGTCACAATGGGTCTGATGGGAATATCACTTTTATGTATTTTTGGAAGGCCAAAATATCTGAGTGACTTGGGATTCATTTTTAAACATTTTTTAGCTTCATGGGTTTGTATTATTGCTGCTCACGATGAAATGGATATTTTGTACTGTTTCTGGCATTCGGGTGTTGGGTCCTACTTAGGAGCACCATATTGTTTGTACTTATAAAGCCTTCACATTTTTTTATGTACACTTTTTTCTCCATGATTACTACGGCATTGCCCTTGACAGCTTAAGATATTATCAGGTTGTATTATAAGGGAATACTTAAGTTTCACCACTAAATATGGAATCAAGAATTCTGTATCTTTTTTTATAGATACCTGACGATGCCAAGCTGTGGTGAAACCCGGTTCTTAGAATTAAAGTTTATTTTGAATGTGGAATTGCAGTGTTGTTTTTTAATTCGATTGTGGGAACCGGGGAAATATGTTGTATGGAGGTTTCGAGTCGATTGAGATGAGGAAGATTAAAATATTTCATTTAAAAAAAGGAGTTCATAAAAGAGGGGTGGGATACTTTTTGGAGGAGAAGGCGAACGTAAATTTCAACTGGGTGATTTTGCTTATAATTGAAAAAATACTGCCTGAATGGTTGACGTCACCAAATGAATACAATTTTAAAACCTGTGCCAAGACAAATTTATCAAAAGTGACATTATATTTATTTTAATCGCGAAATACTCTAGATAAAGATGATGATACAAATTATATCCTTACTTCTTATTTTTTTCCTATTTTAAATCTGCGATTTTTTGTTTTCGATCCTTTATTTCAAACTATTTTTATTATAATTAATTTTTAAGAAATTTATGTTTAATTCAATCGCCCACGTAAAGTATGCCTCGCAAACTCCTGTGATTTTGTAATTGGGTGACAATGGAAGTTTCTGAAACCGATTTCTATTGAGTGTGATGGGTTTGAGCGTTTCTAGGATGAAAATACATGGTGAGGGAATAGGCAGGGGGTCCCGAGGAGAGCGAGAGGGAGAGAGAATGAGAGAGGGATTGGTTAGCTAGACAAATAGGGGGAATGGCGTGCTTTGCCCGGCACCACGTCCCGGAATCGGGCATCTAATAGGACCGGCAGATGACGTACACTAAGCCGCAGAGGGAATTTGGAATGTGTCCTCGATAAGAACGCGGAAGACAGGGAGGTTGGAAAACGGTCGTGGGAGGCTAGGAAGTGGAGAAACACGAGAAAGGTGAAAGACAAGGTTGGAAAGGTTAGAATGGAAGGAGGGAATGGAAATGATATCGCATGGATCGACGTCGTAACGATAATAGACTCGTCTATGTCTACTTCTACGTCAACGAAATACCCTGCTATCCGCCGCAAGGGCGCGTGGCAGGGGGTGAGCGATCCATCGCCAGGCATCATTTCTCATATGTGAGCCACCAGGCATACATATATTAGATATAATACACATGCGGAGAAACTACTTACATGCAACACTTTCATTGACAAATGAAATACATGCCATTCGGGAAAAAATCAATTGATATTTAACTTTTTTTTAAACATGCAAGATAATATGCATATATACACTACCTGGCCTAAGTGTTGTCTCCAAGCTTATGGTCATATTTATTTTGGTCTCGAACTTTGAGTGGAGAAAATGACATTTTACAACTGTCTATTCGACAGTCTCTCTGATTTTATGTACGTGCTTTTATCTACCGTATTTTAGCCTCTAGTTAGTGGTGTCTATAAAGATTTGCATTTGGGAGGTTATGCGAATTCCCGGCGGTGACCCAACCCCTGCCACACGCCCTTGAGGTGGCTTCTACATCTAAGCATTACCCTGCAAACCGCCGCAAGGGTGTGTGGCAAGGGGTGAGCCACCACCAAACACCCACTTATTACTTTTGTAGAAAGTTTCGCAATCAGGAGGGTGAACTTTAACCCGACGGGTGAAACCGTTGAAATTGTTTAATCTGGTGAACGACCAGTTTGGACCGCACGAATTGTTACACTACTACACCACAAAACACATCGCAAATTCAGCCGCTATACTAACACCCGATCTAAATCTAGGATGTTTAAGTATAAAAGTCTCATCCAGACATTTGAAGAGCGGAATGAATCTCGGTATCATCCCTCTTTTTAATAAGTGCGGATCACGCAAGAATATCGATAACCACGGATCCTATTTAATTTTCCGTAAAATTCCAATTAAATTAAAGCTATTTTACCTCTAACCATAAAAAATGTTGCTCTATTAAAATTAATAAAATAAAAAGTTATCCATATCCATAGTTTATTTCTATTGGCTCTATTAAAAGAAAGGTCATGTGAAATTTCACTCTTCAGGGCAGGAGGGGGAGAGTCCCTTTCCATATGCCGTTTTGATTTTCCAAGAAAATCTGGAGCCCAGAAAATCAATCATCGCTGGGTTTACCGAAGGTTTTGATCCTTGGTTACTCCTTGCCGACCGGATTAGCCTCGTGGGTAACACGATCGCCGGCTAATCCAAAAGGTCGCTGGTTCATGTCCCGCCCAAACCATGGTTGGTCCAATAAGGTGTATTCTACGATGTTGAAGAGGTGCGAAATGACCATAGGCGTCGGAACATCCTATAATTAAAATACTACTACCATACGGGGTTACTCCTTTCAGTAACCGACTCATCTCTCCACTGGGCTATTACGCGTTACTTTCCATTGATTTCTATTTCCAATGTTTCCATGAAAAGCAGAAATGTGACCGATGCTTAGTAGGTGATTTTATATATTTTTTAAAATCCATAGTAAGAGTTCAAATGTGTACAAATGGCTCGATTCAGCAATTATTCAAGGATTACTAAGACTAAACGTTTTTTTGTGGAGGAGCTATTTCAACAATACCAAGTCCACTTAGGCTAATTAATAAATTTAAGCCATTTCTAAAACCAATGAGGGTGAAATCAACGAAAAGTTTACGAAGTTGTGCTTTTTCATATCATTAACAAAACTGGAGTTTTTACAGGAGATAAAAGCTTCTCAAGAAATAGATAACTCCACGATTGATTAAAAAAATGCTAATAAAGTTACTAATGATCTCCTTCAGACCTTCAAAATTTTAATAGTCATGGCCGATGAACACATAGGGAAATCGAAAATTGATACACCGTTCTGTGTAATAATACGGTGGTGATTTATTTCTCCAGGAAACCTCTCAGGAAATAAAGCGCAATCTTTCTTACTCGTTCCTCCACTTAGATAAATGATAATAAATCCAGGGGAAGAAGCCTACGAAAGCAAACAAGGAGTGGTCGAACAGGATTTTGTTCACGAGAAGTCCGCTAGGTAGATGTTTGAATAGGCACTGGTATTTGCACATTCGAGAGATCCTTATTCCATCGATTGAGGTTAAGGTTAGTAAGTGTGATCCCAAGTTAGACAATTACAGCTGCAAGCGATATACACACTCGCCGTCTGTTGGTCACAACGGATTGCAAGATTCGTGTGGTGCAGCCTTAGCTCGCGTTGGTGTTCCACCGGGCGGATCTGCCTGCTTGCATTGTGGGACCGTTGAATACACAAGCGCACGGACAGCACGCAGGTTTCCGTTTGATTAGGAATTGTCGGACCATGAATTCGCCACGTAGAGCTGACGGCGAGTCCGGCCAAGCCGTGAAGATCCTGCGGATGAGAAATTCTCTCCGGAGTCGAGAAACAGGCGCAAATCAAATACTGCGAATGTCCAACACCGCTACCCCCACTCGACCGACTTGGAAAGTGGTAACGTATCACTCCAGGGAACTAGGGTTGAGCATCATCACTAGAGATTGAGATTTTGGGAGGACCGTGAGAATTAGGTTACGGATTTCGAAACATCTGTCTGACTTCCTGGCTTTGAAATTTTTTCCACTATAAGAAACGAGGGGATTCAGTTAAATCAAATTTTTCTTTTTCGGCAATTCCTACTTGGAAAATGATTTGACGTTTGAAGTCGTAAGATAACAATTAGAAGCTAGGGACTCCATTATTTAATCTTCACAAATGAAGCACACTCCTATTGGGTGCTTATTGGGTACAAATATGAATGAAATTCTTTCCATCTGATAACTGATCCCAACGGTGAAGAGTTCATTTTACGTGCTTTGAATTCAGTTCAAATTCATTCGCATTATAATTCACACTATTTAAATTGAAATATTATGGGCGATTTGATCATGCTAACAAAATTACATTAGTACTCTTGGAGATTCAATGCTGGTTCATCGTTGGATGAAGTACACAACATTTACAATAACTATCCGTTGATCAAAATGTATAGTATTATTCTACCTCTTCTACTAATCGGCTCATTAAGCTCGGAATTTGACATTGAGTAAAATCGATATTTTTTAATAGTGAAAAAAAAATAAATTAAACATTCACTAGATAAAATTGATATTACGAGTATTTTACAGATAACTAGTCATTTACGAAGGTTTATAGTGTTCTAATAGTAAAAAGGAAGTGTAAAGTTAATTTCATTTGGAAAAATAAGGAAATATAGCTTTTGAACACAATAAAAAAATTAAATATGCCTACGTGCTGAGTAGGTAAAGTTGCCACAGCGAATAGTTCACGGAATTGTACAACTTGCCTTGTTTTCAACAGTTCTCTTTTAGGAATCAGGGAATTAGTCGGGACTAAAATATGAAGATACTAACGCCTCATTTCCGCGACTCTACACTGTGCGAACGATATGCTTATGGCCCAGAGCGACCCATTCCCGTTTTTTTTGCACCATTCCCCTACCACTCACATGGTACATAGTTCGTGTGGGGTGATGAAAAGTTGATGGAAAAATCAGGATTCACGCATGAACTACACGAAAGGCCTACCACATGTGAGGTGAAGCAGAATACCTCGTCGAATCACGTTCATAAAAAAAACTGGCGAGTGAATTTGCAGCATATAGACCGACTTTGAAGATTTTCATAAAAATAAATTATTTTTAAATTGCAATTGTTTTACCATTCTAATTTTTAAAATGGTTTAAAAAATATAAATAAAGTTTTTAAATGAAATAAAAGACCTGTCATAAAAATGTTTAAACGTAATATTTTATCTTATAAATTTTATTCCATGAAAAACAATGTCATATTATTTGTTTCTCAATATAAAACTACGGAATCAAGCATATATTAATACAATCATATACATATATATATTTATATGCATATATATATATATATGCACACACATTATTTCCAACAGCTTTCTGCTGTTACATGCAGCCTTCGTACACAGTATAGGAAGGCTTCTTATACAGTGGACGGAGGCTACAAGTAAAAGCCAATAGCTACTTTGAGAAAAATGTCTCCTGTGTTCCTGTGTTTTTAATGTACTATTTGTGCCATCCAAAACCATATATATGATATGTGTTTTATATTTAATAAAATTATACTCATATTTGCAGACGTAACATACCTTCACAATATTTGTTGATAATATATGTCTTTAATTTTTATGTTTACATTGAATAAAAATTACATTGTTTTTTTAAGACTTTTCCGTTCATAAATGAAATAAACATACTGTGGTGACATTAATGCACTAATTGAATCTATTTTTAGATTAATTTTCAATATTTATAGTATCCCTATTTATATCTCATTTGTACTCAAGAGGAAATTATTCTCTTATTATTAATGTGTACCAATAATTCGTGACTAGTAAATATCTTTCTATAGTATAATGCCATAAACTGAACTCCTGTAAAAACAGGACTTTCTTTTCCAAATTAATGTAAGATTGTCCGGTAAATACGAGTATATTCAAATAGATGTGAGGAGTAGGAAGGATTTCACCATCCTTACGTATCCTGAAGGTTCCATTTTATGACATTCAACATGCAGAAGTTCTATAGATAGAAATCTTCAAAAAGAAAATCCTTCGGGTTAAATGAAACAGGAAATTATTCTGGAGAAAATGCTTAGTTCTTAGTTAGATTAGGCTCTAAAAATGCTTAATTAATAAAGCGCATTACGGTAATATTCCGTTCACATTCACACAAAAGGAATATTCAATCAGGAACTTGTACTAATCAGATTTTCACTATTCAACTACGGTCAGGAAAGCTTGAGGGACCTAATATTTATTTGATAATATAACTTTAAAACACATTACGAAGGTATTTTTTGGTTTTAATATGAAAGACCTTATTTGGAAATACGTACTCAGTATAATACTTTCACAAAAGCAATAGTGTATATAAAAATTAAATATATAAATACCCTTTCTGTGCCATCACGTTCTTAAATGATTACATTTGTAATAACGTAATAAAATACTATAACTCATTAATTCGAGAATGGAATCATAAGAGTGAATGGAGAAACAACTTTTTGTAACTCACTATGAATTTTCACTCGTGTGAGTTAATTTACGTTCGATAAATTGGTTTTCCTTCATTACTTTACTTCAGAAATTCTAAAGTACCTATCTCCATAAATGACCTCTAAGTACTGCCACTACTTTAAAGAATTATTTGATAATTTCCAGAGTGTGCGAATAAGGACCGAAACCAGAGAGTTTTCTTGTCTCCACCCGTTTCTGTCCGGGAGAAAATGGCGTATTGGCACCGAAGGACCACCTGAAAATTGATAAAAACCGTTGCGGGTCTCCAAAACGTGCAAGTGGAGGTATGAGTGTAAGAAAACGTTCAAGTGGAGGTATGAGAAACTGAAGAGTGATTTGGGAAAAAAGAGAAGTCACAGTCTTCAGCCTTACGTTGGTTTGACAGGTAGGGTAGATAATTCAATCAGTACTGTGAACATCGGAGCCTAAGAAAATTTAGACACCAGGGATGAGAGAGAATTTTCTTCAAGTCCTACTCCTCGCTAATTTCTCCGTTTCCAATATTTTTCTTACTCACATCCATTTACGCACAATATTATCCGTACGAACCACTACATTCTTCTTCATCATTTTCCCTCACGTTCTCGAACATCAAACGCCCCCCTCCCCGTTGAATCCACTCCCATCCATACTCATTTTCCCTTTTCACGTCTCTCTATCCCTCTGCCTCCCTCCCTCTCTCTCTCTCTCTCTCTCTTTCTCTCTCTCCGGGCATCCCCCTTTCATTTACATCCTCGAATCGTTCCTGGAAATACGCCCAGTTTCCTTCCCCTGCTTTCCAAGTCTCCTCTCCCCCATCATCGGACCCGCACCCCCTCCCCCTCCCACACTCCCACACTCAAGCACCACCACTCCCATCTCTCCGCACCATCCTGCACCCCACCGCCACTCACGCGTGGTCTTCCCCCGCATCCTTGAGTGGCCACTCTGCTTCCTCCTCTTCCTCATTCCTTCTCCCGCTTCCTTCTCCCGGAGAGGATAGAGCTCACATGCTCACCTTCATGAAAAAAAAACTCCGCTGCGGTTCTCTTCCGTTCGCTGGCCCCTCCCACGCCCGCCTTCGCCGCATTTGTCCGGCTTCCTCCTACTCCCCCGCTAACTTCGCCGTTTTGATTCGCCCTCTTTTCCTCTATCTCTGCTGTACCTACTTCTTTCCAGCGATTTTCATCACCATGTCCCTCTTTCTCCTTTTAAGTGCGTAGACGCGATCATTTGATTAGATTTATTCTTTTGCTCTACCATGCATGATGGCCCCGATGGTATATTTGAAAAGATTGTATCATTTTTGTAAAATAGACAACACGACGGGATTAACCCCCTGGAGTTATCTGAAAATATTAACATGACGTTATATTTTTCGCAGAAGTTAATAATTATTTTAAAATATTTGTTGGATTCTTATGTTAATCCTTCACTCACTTATTTAGAAACACGAGATTTTTTATCAAATAAAACTCATTTTGTATTTGTGTTTATGTAATATAATTGCTTCTCGGAATTAAATTGTTTTTATCATCTGTACCTTAAAGACCAGTGGATCTATATTTTTTATGCTATAAAATAACTCTAGGACTTTTTTCCCTCTACGCTTATATTGCCTCTCTTCGTTTGAGTGATCATGACCCAGATAAAGTCATATTAACTGAGTTCCAACCTTTCATTAGGTCAAATTCCTTTCTTCAAGAAGCCGCACAAGGACCAATTTTTTACTTAAATGTATTCTTTTTAAATCTATACTATACTGTAATTATTCTTAAATGTATACTCTTTAGTATTCTATAAAAATATGCACCTGATAGTTAAAACTTTTCCTTCTTATCTCATAAAATATCAAGAAAGGAAAAAGAAAAAATACTATTATGAAAATAATTGATCAGCTGTTTCTTCTAAATCGAAAGTAATCGTTGGAAGACTGTCGTTAAATATGCATAGCAATGGAATTTTGGAGTAAAATCTAAAACAGATAAGCTTTTATTCATGCAAAAGGGTACTGAATGAAGTAACTCGGAAGAAACCAATCATCATTCGTCACTTAAGCTCCAAATCTTTCCTTAGGCACATTGTTACATCACGAGAAAACGCGTGTCCCTCTTAAGGAATTATTCCACGTACGGGTGATGGAAAAAGCAGAAGGGGATAAGTGTTATCTCACTTTGCTGGGAGCAAATATTTTATATGCAGTACCGAATTAGTTTTAATGTGCTCTAATTTTTCCGAATTCGAAAAACCATAATTTTTCAAATGACATATCCTTAGCAGATGAAACTATGTAATCCACCCAATAGTATCTTTGCACCTGGAAATTCTTCACACTTGTAAGGGTTGCAAATAAACCATACAAATTGATTCGTTCTCAATTTAAATATACTTCAATGACTTCATTATGTATCTACCTTTCTTCTTCTATTCCTGTATGCGTTTTTGTAATTAGGTGAGTACTATTTCTAGAAATAAATTCACTGGATAACGTCACATGTTTTTATGTAACTGGAATTACTACAAAAATTTCGACTGATTGCTGAATTGATGAAGATTTTATTAATGAAAAAGAAACTTTATTATGAAATATGCACGAATAATTAATTATTATTTGATCTTAGGAAGGATGGTAGTTTCCTGGTATTACACCGTTTTCTTTATATTCATTGAATGGCTCGGTATTGATACGGAATTTAATCCTATAGTTATGATTTCCAAAGATTGATTACACATGTATAAAACTGCTTGTCTCACACTTTCCTATTCTTTACAGTTTGGTGGGGTACGCTAAAGATGCTAAACGCTAAAAAATGTGCAACGTAAATTTCCATATCATATTTATCTCAACTACGCATTTATGACTTTCCAGTCGGGTATAGAAATCAGAGAATCGTGAGCTCTTTAGTTTACCACTTTGAATGAGTTTTGCATGACGAAAATAATAGAGAAGATAGTGAAAAAGCGTTTGCGATTATTTCCATGGGAGCAGTTCTCCTCCACTTACCCTACTCCCAGGACAAGTGGCCATTATGATGGGGTCGTTACCCAACATGTCACCCGGAGGATATAAAAGGGCGGATCACACTCAGTCAGAAGGTATTTCTTTCGCCTTTTGAAGGGATTTCAAATCCTGCCACTCGGACCAATAAATGGCTATTTAATTTCTTGAAAAGATAAATTAAGGTATAAAAGGATATATTTTTAATAGTCTATACCGAAGTAAGAAAGCGTCTTATTAAATAAAAGTAAAATAGGACAAAATAAAATGGAGTGGCGAATTTTTCTACGTAACAAGATTACCTAGTACTGACGCCAGGAGATATGAGAGAATGAACAGACAAGCGAAAACATAGAAGCTACTTCTCCAGAGCCAATCGTGACTGCATATAATATTTGCTTTCACATAATAAAGAGGTTCATATTTACATTCATAGGAAGCATAATTTTATATGGAAATGTGATACAAAAGATTGGAAGCAACGGAAATGTGGTGCAAAAGTAGAATGTTGAAAAAAAAGGTTAGTGAGAATTACCAATGAAAAAGTAGTACTAAGATCCAATGAAAAGAGAAACTTACTAACCAAATCTACAGAACATAATGATACATGATATTTTAGCAACGGCTACTGGAAAGGGAACCTGGTTGGAAACGGTAGTTGTAGTCCAAGAATGGATTAAGACAAACAGACAATGTTACCTTTTAGGAAATCTGAAGGAACAAAGAGAGAAAATTACTGAAAAACATGAAGAAAATAAATAGGATAAAAATAAAATAAATCAATCATTGACATGACAACCAATAGTTAGAATTAACGATAAAATTAACCCTTTGAATCTCTACAGTTTTCTCATTTATCGTATGCACCAAGGTGAAATATAATACTAAACGATTTCTGAATATGAGAACCGTGGAAAACTCATTCAATTTAATTTCGCTGTAACCAAGAATTTATCGCATCCATTAAGAACGAAATCCGTCCTGATGCATTAATCCTAGAAGGCCAACCAAGAACTATTTTCTTCAGACGATTCAACTACTTCAACTAATTAAAGCATTGGTATGCACTCAGCCTCTCATGTGATATTCGCTGGAACATCGTGGAAATATATGTGTATGTGAACTCTTTTATGATACGACTTCCCAATGGAGCGTCACCATCACAGTAACTGGAACATTACCTCATGGCCTCATTATTAATTTATGTCTCGTTTCAGTACAAAAGGTCCTCTAACTTTTGACCGGACTCTCTTTTCAAAGCGGCGTGTCCGAAAAAGGGAGGTTAACCGCAATGTTCGGGTTATTTTATTGGCACGAAGGTATGATGTGTAAACAAAAGGATTTAAAGTAATTGCATTTTTCAAAAGACGAATATGTATTCCAAATTGACTCCCGGAATTTATTTATAACGTGAGTATTTACTTGAGGATACTGAAAGTCATCTCTTGGTCTTCATTTGACAGTGGAAATATTTCTCCTCTTGGCCTTATATAACGTATGTCAAGATATTTTGTAAGAATTAGGACATATATTTGTTGATGTTTCTGTTTTTATGTGTTTAATTGGATAAACAACATTTATTTGAAGAAGAACACTTCATGAAGGTCGTTGAAAGGTCTACTCTTGGATGTCACACATAAAATATTAAAACATTGATCCGTCGGGAAAATATCTATGGTTTACTGGCTCGTTTTCATTTACATTAACGATATTATGTTATCCAAACGACTAAACATACCAAGAGTTTAGAGTTAAGCGAACATTAAATTTTCTCACACTCACCAGTAGCAACCCGTAAAAAATGGCGATAATGGAATGATAGTGCGAAGAAAATAATAATTTGGAAGTTACTTTGAACGAAAACCGTTGGGAAATAAGTGTGGGCAGATAAGGGATTTTTTCCATCGTGTCTTAATGATAAGATTCTAGACAAAATTTCCATGAACGCGAAAAAAAACCAAACTGAAGTTTCGAGAATATGGACGAAGAAAGGAGAGTTTTGTCACATTCAACGCCAGCAAAATCATTATCAACAGTGAAACCTAAGGAGAAGAAAGCAAAGGGTATGTCCCACCCATTTGATTTACCTATTTCTATTTTGCCTCCAGACTATACGTATTTTGAAATGGAAGAAAGGAGTTTTATAAAGTTAAAATTTTCTAATTGTTAAGTGATTTTATCGAAGATGCTTTGATATTGTCTAATTTGAAACCAATACAACAGCCTTACGTATTCTTCGATGCTAAATTTTTAATGGAATTAAAATGAAGAAATGAAACTCCAAAAGTACTTTACCTTATGCAAGAGGAAATTTGTCAATTGCACTTACTGAATGACTGTACAAATGTTAATCATAGAAAGGGTATTATTAGTAAACCCGATCGATTAACCATATCTGATTGAAATTAAAGGTGGTTTATAAACGAAGCAGAGCATATTCAAGCACCATACGTTCATTTGAAAAACTAAACAATTAAAATAAACTTAAATAAATTTAGGACAATGTAATTGTTCCATATCCACCGATTATCTTTTTCATGCCTCATTGCTTTCCAGAGAAACATAAGGTCTCCTATGTTTTTCCAAAAGTGATGAGATATAATTAATTGTAAACCATATTGTTACCATAAAAGAACAAGGAAAAACCTAATGATTTTAGAAAATATTTATCTTTAGTTTTACACAGAATATATTATTTTCAATATTTTCATTCCTGAAATCATCCATTACAAATATCCATGTTGACCAGCAGAGACACTGAGAAACCTGATTATCTCTCGTGTAGTGATCGACTGTAATGAGCATTACATTCATTTTGATTTCTTTGACTCTACTTTATCCACTTTCAAGATATACGATATGCAATAAAAATGTTGCTGTTTGAATGAGAACAACTGTCTAATAAAAAAATACAATAATTTAATTACTTTTATTGATAAACGACTCATATGCACCTATTGTCCTTTTAATATTTGGAATCAATATTCTACATATTTACATTGTCTTAATACAGAGATAAGTCCATAGAATAAATTATATTATTATTCCTGTTTATGCAATTCGTTTATTAACATCAACCGAAGTGCGTCCCTTCGCCCCTGGTGCACGACTACAGCCAAAGTCAAGAGCTTATTAGTGAAATGTCATTACGTTCGAACGAGTATAGACTGATTGTTGATTCGTATATATCTAGAAACACACTAAGACGCTTGTGAGCAACTTTGATCCTACTTGGGACACTTTCGGTCACCAGCAGTATGCTTCAGAATCGATTTTTGTAGCAGTCCACTACCACGTGTAAACGTAGCTTTAAAGAACTGGGAATCGTATGCATGAACATTGGAAGTACTGGCATAATTTTACATTTCCGACATGGCTTATTCCTTGATTTTGAGGAATTTTATGTATACAGATCTCTTTCAAAAATTTGGAAATGAAGTGCAAATACATAAATGTATTTACCTAAAACGAATGTGGAAACTGGAAAAATGTGGTAGTTAAACTCCGATGGACGTAGAAAATGAAATGAAAGAAATCTCAGATAGACGAAAGGAATTAAATGGGTCGGATTACCAAGCATATTCCGAAAGGAAATGATGGATGTAAAGACAGTAAAATCCGTCAGCTCCTATGAAACAATGGCGTTCGACGTTTAACGATAATGGAGGTCGAAATAAATAGGAACCCCTGTGACGCGCTCCTATGGGGACATCCTGCCTCTATCGTTTTAAAATGAGCCGAAAGAGATAGAGTGAGAGAGCAGTGGAGGATTGATTCAGAGGAAGCGTAGATTCGTTCCTCAAAATAAAATTAAGGTCGCAAATGTGAGGACTTCTTTTTTACTTAAGCCCCACTCTCGACGGCAAAACCAGAATTATTTCCCTCCGCACTAGACAGCGAACTCCGTCATCCCCCTTCCACTCCAACCAATGCCCCCCTTTTTTTTAGGAGCATTTACGAGCAGCCATCCACTTTGATTTCTCGTTTCCATGGGCCTCCCGCACCCGACCCCTCACCCGATTCCCTCCACGACCTCGCCACTCCCCCCTCCTCCAAAACCACACTCGAAATTCGCGCCCCCCAAAAACAGAGGCCCCACGATTTAAAAGTGCTCTCACTGTGGGATTTGTTGAACAGGTAAGCTTCTCCCAAATCACCCTCCCCCCACCTACTTCTCCCGTGCGGTTCATCTCTCCGAAGAGAGAGCAGCGGGAAAGAGGGGGGGGGGAGGGTAAGAGGGAGAGGTGGAGCGGGAGGGTCTGGGGGGGTGGTGGGAGGCGTAGCTTGGGAGGAGGTTCTCCGCGGAAGGAAAAGGGGGACGCAAGTGAGATTTTCAACGGAAATTTTCAAGGTCTGGC
>WURS02446659.1:0-14493 GCA_011762765.2 Rhinocypha anisoptera
GCTGAGGGCAAAACTTTTTTCTCATATAAATTGGTCGGTTTCCATCAATATATATATATATATATACATATATACACTGCATTCCTGACCCCCCCCCTCTCCCGCGTTCTCAATCCGCCTCCGCACGGAATTTCCTCATTCTAGAGGTATCGCTGACATTTAGCACGTGCCAGGTATTTATGCGACACTTTTAATTAGCATTCGCGTCATTTAACTGCTTTAAAAGACGGGATTGGTACATCGATGCGGATTTGGGTGGACTTTCTCTTGATTCGGAGATGTCGTCCCTCCGTAATGCCTTTTTAACAAGTTGTAATTTGACATTGCTGGTGGTAACTTAAAAGTAATTAATGTGATATTTCTATTCGCTAGTTATTAATATATATATATATATATTACTAAGCGGAGTATTTTATAGAGATGACTCATTTTTAAGGTCCTAATAACCTTAACTGTTGACCCGCCTATCAACCTAAAAAAACACACGCGCGCACATACAAACTCTCCGATAATACCTGGGCGTGGCCTTCCTTCTTCCTCCCTCAAGGCAATGCATTCTGCATTATTTAGCCATTTCTTGGGCAAACGTGTTTTCCACTCACTCTCTCTCTCTCTCTCCATAATTTCTCGCTTCCTTTCGTATCGTTCTTTGATTATCGGTCGTGGAAAGAAATCGGGGTGTCGTCTGCTCAGTGGCATCGATATCGAGTCCGATATCGATATTGTTCACTTTTCTCACAGTGCAAGCAAACCGTAACGATATTATGCACGGAACATATTTGTAATAACACACTACTTTCAAACTCTGAATTCCCGTCTAACGGTCCCGGAAGGCGTCGTTAAATTAAAACTCTCGCACGGCATGTATGCAGTCAACCTAATTGGGCAATACGTCTCCAAAACGACTCAGGGTCGCATTGTATAGGTTAAAGGAAACTTTGCAATTCCACAAATAACACTTTATTACGACCGGTTTCGTTCACTTGGTGACATCGTCAGGTCACCAGGTGTCACCTGACAATGTCAGCAAGTGAACAAAACTGGTCACAATAAAGTGTTATTTGTGGAATTGCAAAGTTTCATTTATCCTATACATCAAGTTTGAAAGGAGTTCATTTACTTGGCATAAAAAAATAAACTTTTAAACAAAATGAGTCAGGCTTTCATTGTCACAGGTTTTTAGCATATCAAATGCTAAAAAACATACCATCCAAATTTAAAATGAACTCAGCCATTGCATTTTCATCTTTTGTTAAAAACCCAACATTTGCTTGTAAGTATTATACAGGATAGTAATAGGAAAAAAATATGAATACCCAGTTAAACTCTTAAGGAAAAATTTGACTTAAGTACAAAAATGATAAGTTAAATTAAGGTAGAGGGCAAACTACCCAGTTCATGAGATTCAGATCATATGCTTCAAGAATAATTTATAGTAAAACTGTCTCAAGTTCCAGCAAGAATTGCATTGAAAGAAAAAGCAGACTCTTATAGTTGGCAGAGCATTTAAACAATTAATTAAAAAATGAGTTTCCATCTAGCCAATACATTTTCAGAGCATTTCTCATACTGTGCTTACTTGGTCCGTCAAGAGTTGCCACAGTCCCATTAGGGATAAAAAATAAATATATTAGGTAGGTGAAGTGGCCTTCATACATTCTCTAGCCAATGACCCTCAATCATATAATATTAAGTACCTATTTGCATGAATATAAGACAAACCCAATTCTTAGACCAATCCCCTTTTTTGGAACTCCACAAGGGGAAAAAATCTAATAGGTGGAACACTAAGATATACACATAATGTCTCCCTGAATCCAATCTACTGGCATTGTTGCAGTTTTTACTGCAACAGCATTAATGTTCTAACTCACTTCTAAAATAAGTTTGGACATTCACCCAATTTAAAATAACTAAGGAAACTTTTCAAGGGTCTTAAGAAGATACAATAACATTCAAGGAGATTATTACAAAATTTATAAAACTTGAAAAAATTCAGAATTTTTACCTTAAGTGTCATCAAGCTGGAAAGGCTGTTGAGTGCTCTAACTCTGTGAGGGGTGGGAAGGACGACGATCAATTCTCCAAGACGACGCATGAATTTTGCCATTTGTCCACCTTTTAAAGATATATAAATGTATCAAAAATTTTCTAGGTCCAAGAAAAAGTCAACGTGTACAATCCCACACACAAGCTAACCAAAACAACTTTTATTACATAATTGGTTTCAATGCACTGCACATAATTGCACATGACTTCACTGCATTACACACATCAAGCATTGAAACTGATTGTGCAACATATGTTTCAAAAGTGTAAAACTGCTTCTTTCATCAGGCCTAAATAAAATCATGCATTGCATGAGTCATTTATTGTATCAAGAAGTTAAATATTAGTTCAATTAGAGACCTCCTATTAACTGAATGCAATAATTTTCTTTCCATTTTACTTTCATGTTACACTGGTTAGATATTTATTTATTTTCAATTGCCCACAAACAGCACTAATATGCCAATTACAGTGGGCACTATAACAGTTTTTTAATAACACGGATGAAACACACACATTCATGCCCTAGGTGGAGATTGAAAAATCCACCTAGTCGGGATTCGAACCCGCAAACTCGAATCCGGGTTGGCAGATGAGGATGTTACCCCGCCGCCACTGAGGCCAGCATTAAAATAGCTATTAAGTCTCATAGACTTAATTTTCTATGATGAAAAGGGAATAGTTTTCCCTGATAACTGAAATTCCAGTCAACCCACTTCCACAGAAGCAGAAGTGTATGTATGCTAAGTGATATGTTATTATTTATCTTCATCCACACTTAGAAAAGTTAGCCGGCCAAAATAGTTGAAACAAGGTATGTGTTGAGGTTGACAGAGAGACTTTTCGTAGTTGTAATCCTGCTTTCTCACTATAAATCCTATCTTATATTTATTGTCTGTTGCTTTATTTCCATTTATCATAACATTCAGTTAATTATATGGATATAAAATAAAAAATCTCAATACTAAAGTGAAAACAGTGCACACCCAATAACATACCACAAAGTGAATATAATGCTTGCTTCCCTTTGGCAGTCATCCCAACATAGCCAACAGTCTCCATAGCAACTCCAATTATGGAAATATCTACACTGTTGAGGGCCTCAAATAATGAGCTTGGAAATGCTGGATATGTTGACAACACCTCATGAGGCCGAATATGTCCAATACCACCAAAGAATTTCAGTAACTCTGTAATTATGAGTGAAACATTACATCATAAAAGGATATCAGTAAGAGAATATAAATCAAAAGCTTGAGATAAAGGAATAACGTACTACGTATTTTTCCACTAAGATTTTTAATCTGGTACAATTAGTTTCAAAGCTATGGTGTCATCTTCAGGTACTTGAAAATGATGCCATAGCATTGAAACTAGTCGTACCAGATTAAAAATCTTAGTGGAAAAATACATAGTATGTTATTCCTTTTTCTCAGAAATGGATTTCCACATAGTTATGCCTGAAAATATAGAATCAAAAGCTTCTTTGTTCCATGATCTAAAAATGTATATTTAGTTCATACCATTTATTATTTCTCAATTTTTCACCTGCCTCACTTCCTCACCCTTAACACACAATATTGTACAACAATTCATAATATACATATGTCAACCATTATCTTGAGCCATTCTCTTCCCCTTCCTCCACCAAAATCCCCTTTTTTCCCATTAATGTTAGCCCATTCCTTCCCATATAAGACTTTAAAACTAAATTAGTTCAACTGATGATGTCAATAAGAGATGAAACCTGGGTAGTGTTTTTCAAACTCCATGTGGAAAAATAAAGTTATGCATCTCAATTTGTTAACTTCCACAAATGTATGCCTTATATAATTATAATTTATTGTGAAAACAATTTTTTTAATGATAAAAGAGCTCATGCTTTCCCAGCATAATTTCTAATGGAATTCTTCATGGGTTCAACCGGGTAAGAGTGGAATAAGGCTCTGATCTTTCGACAGCCGACTTGGCCATCGTCATCAGGGTAATGCTTATTCAGTTACCCTGATGACGATGGCCGAGTTGGCTGATGAAACATCAGAGCCTTATTCCACACTTATCTGGATGGAGACCTGAGAAGACTTTCTTAATTTTTAAAATGTTCAAATTGTTAGCTTAATGTGAAATTTATAGTTGGTATGAGTTCCAATGTTTTGAATCCAGTATTGCATCATTGGCTTGACGAGTCGAATCATGTGCAGTTCTGATAGACATCTTAACATTATTCTTAACAACATCTTCTCTCACAGTGGCAGCAGAGGACTTAATGTTTTCTCCTTAAGAGCAATGACTGAAGATCCAGGTCCACCTTCCTTTTTGGAATTGATTGTCTCCTATCATTAAATATTTTAAACGATCTTATAAATGAGCTATAGGGAAGGAAAGACTATAAGACACCTGTGGTAATAAATAGGCCTGGCAATTTGTTTAGGTGAAAATATAATTTCAATGTATCGTATTTCTCATGTGTGAGTGTTACTTTCATTATTGCCCAGAATGGGGGTGGCGAACCTATGGCACACAGATGGGAGCTGGAACAGAGCTGAGTTAACACAGGGGGTTTAGATTACAGGATCGATAGTAACAACTAAAATAGATATGACTAGGTTGCAAATTTTATGAATAATGTTTATTATCAATATTATTTAATAATGTGTCTGTCAATGCCACTGATATTTTTCCTTTTTTCATTTAAATTATAATTATATTATAATGTCATGTGTTTATACATTGCATAAAAATTTAATTCAACTGATACAGATTGCTTATGATATTTCATTCATTTAATTATCTTTGACCTGCACTCTAATAAAATATTTAAGCTTCAAAACAATTAAGTGTGAACGACACCATGTAAAAAGGAAACTGTTTCAGGGTTAACTCTGTGGAATTTCTCCATATTAGGAAGAGAAATGAAAACATTGCAATTCCACAATATATATATATATATATATATATAACTTTATTCAACGACCCGGGTTTCGCTCCGGTGCAGCATCCCCGATCAGTACCTCAAGGTAGAGTACACATGGAAGTTTGGGGAAGGGGTAGGAATGTGGTAGTGAGGCGGTGATTGCTAACCCAATCACCGCCATTTCCACATGTACTCTACCTTGAGGTATATATACCCTGCTATTGTATTACATATCACCTGATGATGCTGCACCGCGGCGAAACCAGGGTCGTTGAATAAGGTTTTATATATATTGTGGAATTGCAAGGTTTTCATTTCTCTTCCTACCATGTAAAAAATTAGATTTTTAATAATAAAACATCCCCTGCTCCTTATAGACAATAAAAATGATTGACATCTGTTATATCACTTGATGGATTGGAATGTGAGTCATTATTGTACTCCTTATTTCATAAACTTTGGCACTCAATCACCAAAAGGCTCACCATCTCTGGACTAGGTGAACTGTATGTGAACTGCAAAGGCATTCTAATTGCACTGAGGCAATACTGGAATTAATTCAGTGAAGTTTCTACTATTTGTGCATTACATATTAAGCTAAGAACACAAACACACAAAATAAATTTTTGCATGATGAATTATCCAAATAAAACATTAATGATCAAATCTTTATTGCAAAGCTCTTCATATTCGCAATAAGGGAAGTCAAATGGGTTGTCATATTTTATCGATTTCAAATTCTATGAACTTAAAATTATATGGATTGATTATTGAAGATGAAGAATTTTTGGATAGCAAAAGGAAACAAAAATGGGGTAACTAAAATGTCATACATCAATATTTAACTGCCCAACAATAATTAATTAATTCACCCCTGGATTTGACCAATTATGAAAATTTGGTGTAATTCAAATGAGCTTTTACATATCTTGAGTCCTATTTATGGATAATGCCCTTCTACTAAACAGAGAACTGATTACATGCTTCAGGTTACAAAGCGGTTTTAATAACATTAATACTTTACAAAATATAAACTATTCATAGAAATTACTGACCTGGAAGGAGGAGGGAACTAGAAAGTGGATCTTCATTTGCTCGTGCCAGAGTTTTTGCCAGTGTATCAGCAATACCAACAACATCAACATAGTGAGCACCGTGTTCAGGGGTCGCTAGTTTTCCAAGAAGTTGTAAAGCATTTGCTTGAGCAAGGAGGTCAATGCTTTGGTTTGCTGGAGCTTCACCAATTGCCTCTTTCAGCATTGGGGAAAGTAATCCCGTTCCAACAACAACTGACAAGCCCTCTTGTGAATTGGATGCAATTTCTACCAAAACCTACAGATGAAAAAGTTAAGAGAATCTATGTAAAATACCTTTCAAAATGAATCATCATGCCTAGAATTACCAAACTAGGCCGTTAACTTCTTTTCTGCCATAGCCGAACATCATATTCACTTCCTCAGAAATTCATCCAGGGAATTCACCCTCACTTCTCTTACAGGTGAATAGTCTCAGACATGAAATTCCTTTTTTTTAACTTCTTCAATGGATCTCTCCGAGCTGATAGATCTGTATTCCTCCATGTCCCACATGCAACCACGGTTTTTCTTCAAGCTCCAAAATTTCACATTTCCAACACACACTTTTTGCACTACTTTGTGGAACTACATGTTTAACAGCTGATGATGTTACTTAGTTAACGAAACCGGTCATACATTAAAAAATTTTCTATGTGTGGAAAAGGCAGCATGTTTTTTCCCCTATTCTACTGAATCCCTGCACTATTTAATTCCCTGGCCACTCAGTTTCCCTCCCTGGAGCTATCCTATTCATAAACTGTTTACGAATCCTTCCTGAAACTTAAATTATTGATTTAGACCCCCCATTACAGTATCTTTGGTATCTCTTCATCCTCCAATTGTTTTTTTATATTATTGTTTTTATTTGTCGCATGTTTTAATTATTATTTATTGATTGACATTACCTCAGCCAATTTAAAAAGCCTTTCACTGTTTGCAGCTGATTTAACATAAAGAAATCATCATCATAGTATTCAAAACAGTTTAAGGGATGCCTTGGCACAGATGGTATTAAATACCCTACAATTTATGTTTAGCATAAAATTCCCACTTTAAAGTTTGGTGTACTACTGCCTCTATTCTTATCATCTATTACACCTTATCCTTTCCCTGCATCTACCTTGCTTTCCCAACACTCTTCAACATTCCGTCACCTCTTAATATTCCTTCCAGCTTCTTTTCCTGCCTTCTTTGGATATTTTTATTTATTTATATTTAAATATATTGACATTTTGTATAGTGATGGACACTGGTAGACAAAATTCACACAGTAGAAGCAATTGTCTATAACAAATGGAATGTATAATAGAATTTAAAATTTCTTCTAACTCTTAACAGGACAAAAAAGTATTTATTTTTAGCTAGTTTTCTAATGCTGAGTGAGATATTAATTTTTGTTGAGGATATGATGGTGCTAAAAGCCATTTAATTACATAGACTATTGAATTCATACTTTATAGTATAAGTAATGATACTGTTATAGCCAGGATTAATAACAAAGATTTCAGAATATTCTTTGCCATTATCTTGCATTGGCAAATGTCATATCTCAAGGAGTGACATGTACCCTTTGGAAACAACATAAGTGGAATCTTGGATCCGTTCTTTCGGATAATTGATCTATTTTACATAACGTAAATGAGTAGCTGTAAATAAAATTTTTGTAACACTGTAATATCTGAGATGGAGCTTTTAATTAAATTGCATTAAAATTGTTCTGTATTCTATATATACCTGTAGACATGGTAAAAATTTTCAATCAATTCATGCCTAGATTTTTATATACTAATAATATTTCCAAATTAACCAAATTTGTCACATTATGAGACCCCTTAGAGTAAGGAAATGGGGAGTTATCAATTTCTAATGGATTGACTTTTGTTGAAGAGTTCTGTGGTGTGCCATTAGCATCAACTCATTATGGTTACTTAACTTCATCATGTAATCGTACCAAGCAATCAATAAAATAAAATGAATAGTATAGACGGTGCTGTTGAATAAATGTGGCCTTTAAATTTGTACAGTTGACCAATCAAAATCAACTTCGTTTGGTTTTACAGTTGTAAAGTTGACATATTTTTTAATATTGTTTATGTCAAACAAGAGAGCAATCCAACAATCAATTTTAAGCTACATGCGAATTGCTATAGGTAGTAAAATTATTCTCACCTCATAAAATCGATATCTGACAACATCACTGCGCTGAGTCTGTTCTTTTATGGCATCTAGCAGGACAGAGCCAACAGAAAAGAGACAAAGTCCACGCGTTGTACAACCAATGGTACACAGTAGGTTGACTGCTGCTCTTCCAGCGGAGGCTTCATCTTGCTTTTCCTCATCATTGATTGTTTCTTGTTGTTCTCCAGGCTGTGGACTCCTAAATGGTCCACCTCCAACAGTTTCAACAATGGTAAGGATGATATCTTCTTGGCAAATACGATCTGCTAGTTGTGGACTATGGTGAACCACCCTACGGAGCTAGTGATTAAGCATACGAGGGTTAACGTGCATAAATAATTATCAATAATATGACTGAATTTTAATTATTAATTGCTATTGTATAAAGGTGATAATATACGACAATGTGTACCAATAATGGCAACTTATAAGATTAATGATATATTGGACTACAAAGGGCATAGAGAACACTTGTGCTCCCAATCCTGAGAATCTGTGGTCTGAGTAATACAAATAGTAGTTAATAAAATATTGCAACCTTTAAGATGACTAAAAAAATTTCTGGATTCATACAATGAACTTCTCATATCAAAAGCAAAAACGATCATACCTTTGCATGATAAGGCATAGCCAGTGCTGAAATACTTCAATATCGAAAATATTAGCAGCAATACATACCTCTTTCAATACCAGAGCGCGAAGTTTCGGAGAAGGATGGCCTAATGCTCTCGTAATTACTTTTTCATACTCATTCAATAAGTAGACAGGTTCAAAAGTTGATAGTAAAGGTCTTAATACATCACAGGCGTCGTTTATTTGATTCCTGCATCAAAAAAACAGCCTCACAAATGTACAATATGTAAATTGTGTTATCGCAGTAATTGCTCATATGATATAAACATACCTGTCAGAGGAATTCAGACAATCAAATATTAGCTCCAGTTGCAAAGCCTGTGCAATGCTCTTTAATTGTGACGAATTTAATGAAAATATGGCAGTTTTTAACTCAGAAAGTATTTCATTTCTACTAGATTCATTTGCGAGTTCGGCAACTTTTCCGAAAAACCATTCCTCCGAGAGAGCCATAATGATATTTCAAATTCGGCTATATGAAAATATTTTGAAACAAGTGAAAGGAAAATGCGTTTCTATTACGATAAATATTGAAACCGTTGTAGAAGTTACAATGAATTAGTAATTGTGATAATTCACTTGTTCATAGTAAATAATTATTAGATGTGACAAATTGGAATAAAGAATTAAATAAGAAATCATATAGTATATGAAATAAACTATATAAACGACTGTATTAATTTAATTCTCATACAACGAAAACAACAAAAGAAAACAGCGGGGAATAGTGCTGAACGTGCTGAATTCCACCAATTTCACTTAATTTTATACAAATATTTTTTGCACAATTTACATTAGTTTATTTAATCTGTTTTGTTCGACATTTATTATTATCATATAATTAGATGGAGAATTCGGATAAATCGAAGTTTTGACTGATTCCATTTTGAAATCGTCTTGAAGTCCCATCAAATGGGTCATTGGTTTGACATTCATGGAGAGACTACTCTTGTAAACGAGGGTTTGACTCATTACTCACGTGGTGTTTTGGCGACAAAGATAAGGGATTTCGAAATATATTCGTGGACGCATTTCCGGGACAGTTATCCTTTTCGCGGTTGACGGAGACTAACAATGTGAAACTTCTCCGCCTACATTAGGCAGTCTCGTTATATTCGTCGCAAATTACATTGTTCATATGAAGTTGACGCCGCGACGTGTTCATTAATGAAATAGTTTAAAGGTCAATTTTCTCCACTTGGGAAAATGAAACTATTTTTAGTCGTTGCTGTTATAATCACAGCGTGGGGATCATTCAGTTCTGGTGAGTACTCTTTGTCCACTCCATTCTGTCATGTTGTTAACATTTTAAATCCAACGCACCATTTTAATTCCAACGGACCAGTAACTTGGATAAGTAATTTATATTTGTTTAGGTGACGAGCAGATTAATTTTTCGGCTTTTTGTTATTCGGTATTAATGGTTGATTTTCATGTGACTCACTGACGATTTCCGTTTCTTTCATGGGCATAACCATTCCATAGTTAAATGTCATATTTGTTGTTTTTCTAGCAGTTAGTCATATTGTTGTCATTCTAATTTCTCTTATACCAAGAGCCGTACATATATATCTATGCAGTCGCATTGTGTGGAAGTAAAAATGCTACTGCGAAGCCACTTTGGAGGAAGACTGTGAAACCAATTAAATTATTTCTGTCCACTGGTTTTAATAACTACAGATTTTCACATAATCCATCTGGAATAATTATATCTTTGAAAATGGTATGTCTGCCGAGAGAAAACACCACAATCTGACCTATTTATGTGGACGTAAAATCATAAGAATCATGGCTATCCAACCAGTTGGAGGGTTCAAGGGTACCTTGATTGGTTTAATTTTTTACATTTCAGAAAAATTCTGAAAATTCGTATAGCTATAATTAATGGTATGAGTACCTAAGTCATATTTGCAGATCTAATGAATGTACTGGAGGAAAAATCCTCTCATCCAATACCTATTATTCATATCATTCAAGTAATGTAAGCAAATAGAGAACTTTAATGCTGTGTTAGCCAAAGGAGTTAGAGTTGGCGAGGAACAATTACAGATTTGAAGATGATCTAAGACTAGATACTCATTTTATTTAGAAAGTCTGGCCTAATTGTACCTTTCCACAGTTGTGATCATACATTTACACTATTCCAATTCTTGGAAAAAGTTGAATTTTGCCATAGAAAATAAATGTTCAACTCCTCCACAAGATGAAGCCAGAAGCAGTAATATCTCCTAGTTACTCAGCCATATGAAGTACTCGGACCTTGCTTAACTAGATAATGGAAATGTATCATGAAAATAAATGTAAGTAAAGTAAGTGGGTGAAATATATGATACTGTGAAGGTCATATTTGGAGGGCATAAATTATGGAAGAGGCAAAAACTTATTTAGGTTGTATCATTGTGGAAAGCAGACATCGAGCAGGAAATTATAAGCAGAGTTAATATACCAAAGGAACTAGTGATATAAAGATGGCAATGAATAGATTGGAGACTTTTGAGAAGTGTATGTAGAGAAGGATGGAGCAGTAAAATTTTCCAAGAGAAAAACAAATGAAGAATTTTTGTAGGTTAAGAGAGACTTTTTAGGAGAAATCTGCGGAAGGTGGCGAAACAGAATACGTAGCAAGTATACTTGGGTGTTGTGGGTTCTTGAAGACTGTGTTATGTAAAATGTTCAGTGAATGAATCAGGGGTGGGGCAATAAAGGCATTAGATAAAATTATAGTGGTTATGTGAAGTTTGTAGAGATAACAGGATTCATTTCATTGGGGTTCACTGGTTCTTTGTGGCGTTCATCTGAAAACTGGGTTCAACTGATAGCAATCCAGTCAGTCAGTATGATGGATTTCATGGAGCTCTTGAGTATCCACAGAAACGTTCTGATCACATTAATATAAAATGTACAAGTAAGAAATGCCCTTTGCTATACATCTAAGTTTGTTTAAAACATATGTTATAGAAAAAAAACTTGCACTCTTCTACCAGGTGGAAATTTCTGGGAATGTTATTGTAGAAAATGCAGTACTTGCGTTCCTTACTTGGACGGTGCTGACAAGTTTACAAAGATACAGTAATGAACCAGTGTTGAAATTAATGATGTGCCAGATTAAGCAGGTGGAGAAAATGTGAGTTTATTGAGAGTTGTTTAGCAGTATTAATTTATTGAGAAAAATCAGCACAAATTGATAGTAGGTCGCATTGGTGGACAGTAAATGTTTAAGTTAAACCTATGGCCGTTTTCTGACATGTCCACTGATGGACTGATGAAGAATATGCGTGGAAAATGAAAATATCAAAATTGAGGAAATCATAAAGGCTGACATGGTTCACAGATATTTTTTGTTGTGTCACATTTGTCTACACCTACGTCTACACATTTGTCTACACCTACCATAGACTAAAGAATACTAGTATTCTTTAGTATTCTTTAGTATTCTTTAGTCTATGGTAATACCCTGAAAGTCACTGCAAGGGCGTTTGGCAGAGGGTGAACCATCACTAGGCATGCATGACCCTGCCACATTCCCATTTGTGCACCTCTCTTCATCGAGATACTTCAGAAATTGCAGATGGTGTTCTTAGTCCATTAAAGAAGGAAAGCTGACCTTGTTTCAGCTTCAAAAAATGTGATCAAAAGTCTTAATTCTAGTTTTTCAGTGTGAGATATTTAATTACTTCCTATTAAATCTCTCTCTAGGGCAAAATCCAAAGGGGAAGCAGACATGGGGTTATGCTGATGTCCGCCCAGGGGCTCACATCTTTTGGTGGCTTCATTATGCTTATGGTACGTTTGGAATGTAATCTCTATTTTATTTTTGTTTTGAATTAGACTTTATTGTAACACTATTTAAAGTAGGAATGTCATAACTGCCACAATTGATAACAAAAGATTGTAAGTGTAAAGTAGGCAATTAATAAATTGTGCTGGTGGCATGTGAAATTTTCACAATGAAGCCTACCTTCTGGTTGAAAAGATTCTTAACTTATTCCTTTTGACTTAGAAAACTGTTCTTAAGGCTGTAACATTTTTTTAAATTATCCAAATAACCACTCGCAGCACTAAACATAGTATGGTTGCTCAATATAAAACAAATGTATAACGAGGATTAGCACATACATTCATGACCTGGGTGGAGGATGAAAATCCACCTAGCTGGGGTTTAAACCTGCAAACAAAAGTTTGGTAGACAATGACATTACCCCACAACCACCAATGCCAGCCAGCTTTTTTTACATAGCGGACGACCTCTGTTGTTGGACAATTTACCCTTTGAACCACTTTGTATTATTAAGCATGTGAAATTTCCATTGTTGTGCATTAAGTATTTTCCCTGTTTTTATTTATATTTTATCTTTTCCTTTGCAGGGGAGAAACCCCTTTCAAAACCCTTGATCCTTTGGTTACAAGGAGGACCTGGATCATCATCTACAGGATATGGAAATTATGTCGAAATTGGACCTTTGACCTTAAATGGGATGGCCAGAAACTCAACATGGGTAATTTTGTTTTTCAGTAGTAACAATATTTTCGTAATGTAAGGAATTTATCTTGCTAGCAACTGTTTCACTGTACCATTGTTACATTTTCCATGAGGAAATTTATTGTTAAAGCAAGTATATTAAATTCAGAGATGTACAAATCTTGGCATCTTTGAGTAATGGCTCAAGATTTATAAGCAAATGCACTTGCAAAAGTGCAACTTAACCCTTTCCCTTGAATATTTTTCTTCCTTTTATCCACATACAAGTGAGAAATAAAATCAGTACTTTTCTCTTTCTTTGTTAAACATGTTCATTCTTATTTTAAAGTGTAATTTACAAACTTTGTATTTTATATACATTTGTCAAATAGTTTATTTTTAAAATTATTACATTTAGAATAAAAATTATTCATTTTTTGTCAAACATGATAAACAAATATTTTCATAAGAAAATTTCCTTTCTGCCAACATTGTTTTAGTGATTATATTACAATTACCTGCTGCTTTCCTTTTTCTATTTTCTTTTGCTTGGGAATGCAGAATGATCTTTTAAATTTCTCTGTTTCATTTGAAGCTTTCCATTCTTTTAGTTAAACTATCCTAATTAATCCATATGGATATTGGTGTTGAAGTGTTATTGACTGTTTCATTAGCAAACCTGTTAGTAACTTTGATAATATTAACAAGTTGACCATCAGTGCAAATAATTGAAAAAAGTCCAATTCACTTCATCTTATTTACAAATAGTATATTTTAACTGTCCCACTAAACTGAAATTTTCTGAAATTGAAGTTACCCACCAAGCAAATTTTTATTTTGTGGAATCTTAAGATTCCTTTTTGGAATCTATACTAGCAATTGATTCAGAACTATTTTCATCTCAAAAAGCACTATTATCTTCACTTGATGGCATATAATACCAAATGCAGCATCATTTTTATTTTCATTGTTTTAAAAAATTGCTTTTTTCTTTATATCCATCATTCACATGTAAATAAATAGAAATAATGATAACCAATCATTACCAATAGGACATGCAAGGGGAAAATATTCACAGTTAGCACAGTTATAGAACAGTATATGGTGTAGAATGATGGTTTTTTTTAAAAATAACTCTTATATTTCCACAAAAGATAAAAATTACAAACACGACCGGTTTCGGC
>WURS02446669.1:0-14493 GCA_011762765.2 Rhinocypha anisoptera
ATAAATACACCTATATATATATTTATATAAACATATATAGGTGATTTTTATGTCAAGGGATTTGGCCAATTAAAAACTCCAATTCACTCTATTGCCGACGTTGTTATACTTGATCCTCAGGAATATAGAAGGATGGGGGCGGAAACATAAAACAAACGCATACAAACACATAAAACGTAGAGCAACACCCCAGTTACATGAATAAGCTACAATAACATACACAAACACTTAGTCTACAAATAACATATCTATAAAAATGACATATCGAAAACATAAATCCAACTTAATTATATCCGTAAATCATTGTGACCACATTTTCGTTCCATGCATGGTGTACGAAAAACGTTTCCTATACGGGTTCCAAAAAATGTCTTTTTCCGACTATTTTTGGTCCGATGTGTAAAACACACACAATAACCCATTACATATATATATATATATATATACACAAACATACATAAACACTAGATACACAACACATCCCATACTAAACAAATTAAACAACAACCAACACTAAACACTAAACACACAATCATACCATATCCCGGTCTGAAGAACCTATTAGTGCTGAACAGACTTGAAACAACACCATAAAAAAATCATACCATCACACTTATTTGCAAGGGCACATCAAACAGAATTTTGCAAAAAATTAGTTACACTTTTGAGGAATTGACATATACCAGCATAACATGATATACAATAATACACGACAATTTACAGTAACACCAAAATCCATAGAGGAACGACTTATCAACTTGAACAAAAACGGGGGAAAAACCACTTAATTACAAATTATGTTAGAGTATATGGTTCTCAGTTATCTACATATATATATATATATATACATACATACAAATATAAAAGTTAAGTTATTGAGGGTTTGGTCCAAATTAGGTTGTTTAATGAGGTATTAATTGAATTGTTTCAACCTAATGTTGACCACTCACTTAATAACTCAACTTTGATAATTATTGTGGTTCAGAACAAAATTCGGGATATCTTTCTTGAATAAGGATATATATATATATATATATATAGGGTTTTTATACTGAAGGTAAAATGACATCCTCACTACTATTCGTCGCCTTGCTACTCAAAATTTCATTTTCCAACGTTAGGTTCGTAAAGGGATCTTTCCAATTTCTTTTATATCTTCTTTTCCCTTACCCTTCTTTTTTTCCTCTCGTCCTGTTACCACATTAAACAAGGACCACTCGTTTCATTTCCCCCCTTCTTATGACCCTTAGGACGAAGAATCCCGCTTTGATGACCCCTTTGCGGTTGGGATGACGTAAACTCATTACACCTCTCCCCAATACTCTTTTCCCACTCCCGGCCTCACTCCGTGACTTCCTACGCCTTTCCCGCCGTCATCCACGAAAAATATCTACTTCTATATTGGAAGCATTCGATTACCTTGAAGTTTTCAAATATTGTATCCATCGTAAAGGTTTTCTCTCTTAATTAATTTAATTTATAATATTATTATAAAAGGTTCTCCTGCCGGTATGTGGCTTATAGGCATCATCTTTCCGTTTTAAGGAAAAGCAGGTGGTGAAGGACAGGTGATGGGAGCATTGCCTTCAAGTATGCAAGCATATAGATTATTCATTGTGTTTTTAAATAATTATAACAGAAGAAACATGGTGTAGGTCTCATTATGGCATTTTAAAAATTCATGGAATTCTTAGTGTGACTAGTCAATGATTTAAGGTTTGGATGTACGAGTTCCGGCTTTGTGCTTGTATCTTTGATGCTCCGGTACACCTAAACTCTCATTGAGATTCATGAATTACTATGGATATTGAAATTTTATGAGAAATCATTCGCCACTGAGTAAATGGGACCATTTCCCGTGCAGCGGCAGCTAATAACTAAAGATCTCTACCCGTACCCACAAAATCCACTTCGGGATGGTATTACGGTTGTGATTCTCACTTGAGAATTTTTAGTGAGTTCAACCTTGATTTTGCTGAGAGTAAAATTATACCTAATTCACGAAAATTATACCTACCTTAATTCAAGAATTATCGCATAAAATGAAGTTTTAATCTCAGGGACATCGTTTGTTTGTCATTATCTACTTACTATTGACCTTATAGTTTTTAATTACTTTATTTTCCGACTTTCAAAAAATAAATCCAGTGACATTTTGGATTCTACGTACCTGTGTGTATTGATTTCCATCAGATTTTCATCGCTAACGCTATATCACTTACTGCCTTTTTTAAAACGTTTCTCTCATTTATTTTTGTTTAACAAGAATATATGTCGTATGCAAATATAATTCTGGGTAGCTTTCAAGGACAAAGGTGAGAGCGATGTGAAAAGCCAGAAAAGGCAAAGGAGACGTGACTCCTACATTCAAATAAACTTTTCAACATTCAAATGTCATCACATATGTAAACATATGTTACATTATATACTCGTAACTTTTCAAAATTTTGTTCATTTTATAAAATTATAATTAATAATCTGTTATCCTTGGGTCTTTAATTGATTTTCAGATTGTGTATATTCGTTAATATTTTATCTTTTAAATTCCTTTAATCGATTGATAAAAAGTTAAGTCGTCAATATTAACCTTTTATTGCTGATATCAAATTACAAAAAGAATTTGAATTCTATATTTTCTTTTACTTTTAATCGGGTTTTGATGGATATTAAACCTTAATGTACTCTGACCTGTATAACATTCTTCTTAAGCTTTCTTACTGTGTAAATGAGTTCTAAAATGTGTGTTATGTTTCTCCTGTATCTTAGCACAGCTGACATTCTACTCCATTGCATAGTACGTATTTACTGCCCCATAAACTCTCAAGTATCTACCTCCACTCCGTCGGTTAGCTCTGAAAAACCCCTCTCCTTTCTTACCTTCCCTACCACCTATTCGCTTCTGCATTCCTCCACCCATTTTATTTTCTAATTTCTCCTTTGTATCCTGCTTCTCAAGAGCCCCTGATCTCCTCTCATCCTATTTCGTCAAAGAATGTTTCTCAAGTTCATTCTTAAGACTTCCATTGTTCTTCCCTAGGAATTCACCATTAAAGCCTATATTAAATTCTGCTCTCCTCGAATCTCATTTATCTGTTCTTATTTATACTCTATTATCTAGTTCCTAAACTTTCTCTTCCTATTTTCCCTTTTTCAGTAATTTTACATCTGAAATTTTTATCTATCCTTTTTTTCGTAAAATGTCTATTTTTGTTTGGCTTATATGTTTACTCTTTCTTTATAAAATCCCACTCATATATATTATCGGTCAAATTAGGATATACAGATCTCTGTCTAGTGTTTAGCCATCTGCTAATTTAGCTCATTTTAATACCAACGTTCCTTTTATGATATTCCACACACGCATAATTCCTCTTTAATACCATTCTTATTGGCTCTCTTATCACTTTGACTGAAAAAAAATTAAAAAGCAAGAGCAAAACTGTTCAACTCCTCTCCTGCTATATATATTGTAACGATTCAATTTCTGATTTTCCCTCCGCATCCCTAACATATACCGTTCCTGATCGATTCCAACTCCCAATCTCCTGGGAAAAGGCGTGGACATCTTGATTAAATCCCATATTAATTCCTCATATTTTACTTTTTGTTTTTAAGCCCCACTGATTTCAAATACGTATTCACTTGTATTTCATTCAATTCTGATGTTCATGACTGTTCATGAATATTTAGTTTGCTATTTTACCGGCGTATAAAATCAAACCAAATAGTCCTCCATTCTAACCTTTTCGAAATTGAGATTAATATCGACATAACGAAGACTAACAGTTATGGGCTCTTACATAATAATATCCTTCCTCATAAATGAGGTACGATCCAATAAAATCTCCTCCGGTCACCTTCACCATAACCCTTTAATAATTCCACTGGGATATCATCTCTATCTAATATCTTGATAGCTTTCATCTTCCATAATGCCTGTTTTATATCTCTTATACCAGAGCCTAAGCCACCATCATGTAGTTCCCATTCCCTTTCTGCAGCTAAACATTCGGATGTAATTTCTTTACTGGTAAGCTTTTTGTGTATTATTTTCATCGCCTCTAGTGCATTTTAATATCCTTCATGTCATATTCATTGCAGTCCAGACTTTTTCATTACGTTTCTGGAATTTATTTTTAATTCTTTGGTAGAAGGACAGTTTATCTTCCTGCGTAATTAATCCGAGCACTCGCACTGATTTTGTTTCCATGACTTCATTGTAAGTTCTTTTCGCCTCAGTTAACGTCCGTATACATGTAATATATATATTGTACAATATATCAATGCGGATATAGCTTAATGGGGAACTGAGCTAAAAATTTAAATTCTTTAGCTAAAGTAATTTCTTAACTATCTTTGGGGCAGTAATAGTTGCATTTGGGCTATATATGATGTGTAATTTTATTTTCCCTTTCCAATTGCTGCATTTGCTAATATTAGTTATAAAGTAGATATGATATAGTAAAAAAAAGAAGTATTGCCTATTATAATGTCTTTCTCACCAGGTATATCTCCATACAATCTTTAAAAAAAATCTTCGGCTCATGTGTTAATAAAATAACATTTCCAATTACATTTATTCAGATTGATACATTTTTATGAGTATTCAATACAAGTAGTCGAATCCATTATAATCTCACGTTTTAGGTTTTTTAGACCATTGTGTACTGGTTTTCTTTGTAGTGTCTCCGTGCCTTTATACTTGGCGTAATTTCATAAATGTATTGCACAAAAGATGATTTCACCCGTTAAAACACTACATTGATTTTTCCGAGAGGATTTTGGCTTTCAACAATGAAAGGCCTGGTACCTTTGCTCCGCTCCCCTTATAGAAGTCACGATTCCATCTTCTGAAGACTGCAATCCTGCTGAAGTCAACCTAAGGAGCATCCATGTTGCTTCGTCTGGCACGAAAGACCAGTCTGCAGAAGCTAAAGAAGACCTACCTTCGGTTCCTTAGAGGGGCGTTTCTTCTCCCGCAATTCATCAGCTTCGAAACCCCCCTGGATATCTCAGTAGAGAGGTCATCAAGGGACATCATGATGCATGCTGCGGAAAACTTCTATGAGACTGCAGGCGGAGGAGAGACCGAACACCTCGGCGTCTCCGAGAGAAACAACATACGTCCCGTGGGATAAGCATCCGAGGCTCAGACCAACCACATAGCATCCTCCAACCCTGCAACCAACAAAGCCTTAGGCCCAGCCCTAGCAAAGAAAGTGCTTTAAAGCAGCCGCAGGGAGCCATATAAGGCGGAATGTGGAGACACGGACTCCCCACAGTGTCTATTGAAAGCAGCACCTCTGCAGAGTATACAATAGGCTTCTAGAGTTCGTCGCGGCTTTCGCGGTGCCGCGGTTAATAGCGCACCGCTGCAGCTGCTGAGAGAAAATAATGGCGGAAAGCGGTGTTCAGGTCCTAAGTGACCAACAGTTGAATGATATATTCTGGAGAGATTTTTTTAATTAATTGAATTCGGGTCTTAATTTTAGGTAAATTAGCATATGAGCCAACCCTTGAAAGCAAGAGATCCGCATAGGTCTATTTCAGGGAGTTGGACAAATCATACAAAATGTAGGGTATAAGCTATATCGAGTATATTAGGACATTTTTAATTTTTAAGGCTCTTTTCGGAGACTATTAGGAAAAAAAGTTTTTTTTTCCAAAATGTCACGTATATCCATTTTTCCTCCTACTTATCGAAAAATTCTCATCTAATGAAAATTTAGATATTAGTATCAAATGAAGAATGTGTATTCCATGGACAAAATCCCGTATGTTTTCGAGTTTCTCCGTTATTTTTGTCCTTTTTCTGACGCCCATTTTCCATACCGAAATCTGAACGTAAAAAACTTTCTACATTGAAATAATTTTTTCAGTTCATCTTTCTTCTGCCATTCATTTTTCGTGCATCTAAGATATTTTGCGTGGAAGAAAGATCTCTCACTGTGTTTTTATCTTCTTAACCAACGTAATGGACTTATCATCTAAAGTTAACTCTGCATCCCATCTGAGATTATTGCTACCTTCACCCTTGAATTTTATTATTCCTAAGGCTATATGTCCGCAATCAAAGCGCTGTCGAGTAATCTTCATCCCTGTCCTCCATTGTTCACTTGTAAAGAGCAGTCTCTAACGACCTCTAAAAGGATGAGTTGTCGCAGTTGTCGGAAAACAATTTTTTCCACCTCTAATTAACGTGTCTTTACACCACTGTTTGAAGATGTTGTGACGACAGGTAGAAGAATTTTTTTTATTGGAGAGACGAATAACCCGTTCATTACTCTTGCTTTTGTGTGTCAAGCGTCGTTTCGTGTTTTATTTTATAAGGTTTCATAAGTTTCATGAAAGGTCTTTCCTTATGTCTGAAAATGTCAATGTTAACTTATGTGTTTAAATTCTAATTAGACTCTATTTATAAATGTTGTTTTCGTTAATTATTACCTATGGCCACTTAAAGCGTCTTTTATAAATTTACTCGTAAATTTTAGAAAATTAGAAACTTTTAAGAAATTGCAGCTTGCAATTTAAGTGAAGATTTCTTTGAGTATTTTGGACATATTTAAGACTCGTTTAATTTAACTTTTGTTACATATTAAATCTTATACCCCATCCACTAACCATTCGCCCAGGAGAGGGAGCAACTATTCCCAACTTCCCTCCCTCCCAGCCTCATTAGGGTCGCGCAAACACTTCACTTCAAACCTTCCACAGGTAAGGGAGTTAGTCATGCATTACAAGTCGTTGATAATTTTGAAGTCCCTCCAAGGAGGAAGAGTTTCAGTTTTCCATCTTGAGGTTTGCGGAGGCATTTGTTTGCATGAATGTTTTTTCCAGAGCGATCGGGCATTGTCCCGCATGATGTGGATGTTTTCCGTGCGAGTGGCTTCCTTCTGTGTGTAATGTACGACTCCTAACATTTTGCATTTGGGAGTGCATGTAAATGTATGTAGGTGGCTCACCTCTTGCCACACTCCCTTGCGGCAGCTTTCAGGGTAATACGAAGAAGTAAATAATTCGTGGTTTTACATTTGTTTTACATGTTTTTTATATAATTAATTTCCATTTCCATTCTTCTTAGCTCTCTTTAATATCTCACATTAATTTTTGGAGTTTATCATTACTTGTCCAATTTATTTGGTAGGAAAATTTTCTGATAAAGTTTCCCTTTCATCTTTCCAGTATTTTATTTTTTTTCATTATGTCTTCGCGGAATTATCACTGCTATTACTCTTTTCATCCATTCGGCATCCAATATCATGTATGAGAATATCATTTCCTTCAATTTCAATCTTCTTTTTCTTTCCATTCACAATTCATCTCTTACGAGCGAGTATAAAGGTTCTCCTCTAACAGATTTTTTGAAAGTGTATCCTTTTGAGGGTCTTAGATGCTCACCGTCAGCAGATGTATCCTCTTGAAGAGGACTTTCTGTACTTAACTCTTCTTATCGCTAAGTCACTTGTCATTTGTTTTATTTGTTGACTGATCCTTCTTTCCGTGTAAGAAGATTACTTTTCTTTTTATATTATTTTCGTTTTAGTCGTTCTCAATATCTTCTACCCTTCCACTGTCTTATTTTTTTATGCATGTAAATTCTCTATTTTTCTTGATTTATGATATATCAATCGTATCTCAGATACATGAGAAGCTTAAATCCTCATTTTAAAAACATTTTTCTCCTTTAAATGAACTCAGGTGAAAAATGACAATAGACGAAAAATTGCGTTATCTATCAAAGTGTTTACGGGTAAAAATGCTCACGATGGCGGAAACATTAAGTTCTGGAACAAAGGGAATATTTTATTGATAGATAATGATGATAGGAGCTTTAACCTGTGGTTTTACACTTTATTCATAGAGAAAACTACTTGAACACATCTTGGAGGCTTTTGAGATGATAATCTAATGAAGGGTTGAGGAAGTGAGGTAGATGGAAAAGAAAAAAAAAGACGATTAGGCGACTTAGGGGCTGAGAGAATCTGTCAGGGAAATCAAAAGAATAAAGGAAAAGTTTATTGAAGTTGTACTAAGAGAAAATAGAAGGCAACAGAAGGTAGTATATTACGCCAATGAGGTAAGAGAGGAAAACAAAAATTCGCTTTCGGACATAATGCCGCTGTGCCAATTCACTCTGTGTCCTTTTAAACTTAAAGACCACTTCATGAGAAAAGTTCCTAAAATATGACTTAGTAATTCCTATCAGTAAATATTCGAGGGAGAGATGCTGAGAGGGTTCGGATATAATACGCTATGATAAAATACACATGTAACCCGTAACTTGGTGTTTTTTTTACATAGAAATCCATCTTCAGATCTGAGCCTGGGTATTAAAATAAAAGTATGATGTGGAAATACCATGTGTTGCTTTTCTTCATCGAGACGTTTGTGAGAAAGACTGTTGGGGAGATATAGCCAACAAATTTTCAGGTTAAAATATTACTGAGAAAAAAAGGTATAGTACAATTTTTTCTAGGGTCAATCAAGAACCTACTTCCTACTACCATACGTAGTAATCATAAGGCTTTTGCCTTAATTCTGATTTTTGCAGTGCGTATAAAAATTTGCTCGATAATTTTAAGCTTAAATATGTGAAAATTCATTTTCGGGGGGAGGTAGGGGAAATGAAAACTAAGTGTTTTTCCAAAGATATTTTATTTATTTATAGAAACTACCACTTTCGACGTATAGGCGTCAGGTGCCTCAAGATGATGCCTATGAATCGAAATAAATACTTGTAGAAGTAATATATCTGTGCAAAAATACTTAGTTTTGCCAGTTTTCAATTTCCTGTGTCATTAAAATGGTAAAAATCGTGGCAGTTAGTCGTGAATACAACCTCTTTTTACCAGATTTCATATTCATGATATGTATACTTATATACTGATGACATTTTTATAAATATTTTAATATAGTAAACTTTATCAATATTTGAGTTTATTTTATGTATATAATTACAGTATTAAGTCTAAAAATACGAAGTATACAAAATAATTACATTCATCCGAAAATCGATTTTTATCTAAAGCCCGAAATTCTCTCTTCTGAATGTAAACACTCAGTAACCGGAGTTTTGCAATTATAGATAGGAAATACGTTCAACATCATCCTTAATAATTCTTTTATGAGACAGGCTGAAGCTGAAACATTCGTGTGGGCCATTTCAGTCGTCGAAAGTAAAAAAAATAGCTGCTAAATGAGTTTAATAGTGGTCCTTTAAATCAATCACCAAAAGCGTTTAAAATTTATATTCTAGACAATGAACTCCACTTGAAAAAGTGAATAAAAACATGTAATTTCAGCTGATTTTGATGATATAATGAAATAGATAACCTATAAGAGAGAGGAATACGGCACTAATTTGGAGTAGTTCAGTATGAATTGTACTATGAAACGATAGAAAAGTCTCTACAGCAGTCCATGAAACAGAGAAAAAATATCGATTTCAGGGAAGTAATTGAAGAATGGATGGGACCTGTTTTACGTTGTAGGGTGGATGAAAGAATTTACTCCAAAATGTTTTCAACTCGAGGATCGGTGTCTTTTCCTAGCTACTGGCGTCCAAAGTTGGCCAAAACATGTTTTTAAAATCTATCAGCCAATATATGATTTTTAGAGAATTAAAAACATAAAAAAGTTGTAGTTAATTTAAAGACCTTTAATTTTAGCCGTGATAAGTTTGATTTAATCAATTTGTGATAGCAAAATAAAGTAAAAACCGTCCATAACGGTCATTAATTAAAAGTAAATTATTTTTCACAAAAGTAATATTTTAATGTTTTAATAATTTTTAAAAGGAAGCTTTTTCAATTCCAGATTGATTTCAAGATTGTCAAAGTCAATCGGTTAATTTGTTTCTAAGATATGTTAATTTGTTTATCCAAATACTCCATATGTTGAAAACCTTCACTTTATTCTTTATTAATTCAAAAATTCAAAATTCAAAATGGGTTATCTTCTGGAAGAGATATATTTTCAATTTTTAATGAAAATCAATGAACAAATGATATATTAACTACTTATTTCTTGTTTTAAAAAAAGAGGGCACTTTTCTATAAGCAATTGGGGCCATCGAATTGCTCGTACTTCAATTTTCGAACTCAGATATATCGAAAGCTGGCTTCAAAACGAATATTTTTTAAAACATTATCCTACGACCCAAAGGGTCCGAGTTAGGATTTTGTTTTTAACACCAAATCTTGAGTTGCAAACATGTTGAAGTATCTTATTTCATCCCCCCTACAACGTAAAACAGGTCCCATCCATGCCTCAATTACATCCGTGAAATCGATATTTTTTCTGTTTATTGGACTAATAGGTTAAATATGCCACTTAGGCTGCCATGGGATAATCTCTTGGAGGCAATCTAAAAAAATAGCATTAATGATTTATTAAGTGAAAGGATTATCATCCAATCTGTCACTAGTATCTATGAAAGTCGTTCAAAATTAATGTATTTTTCTTTCATTCGGTAATCAAAGAGAATCTACTCAATAGCTTAAATGATATATGCTCTGCAAAAATTGAGATCAACACATTATAATACGTTTCGTAATGTTCAAATTAGTAATGAAGGTTTAAATTGTTAAGATAAATTCAGTTTTCTTGCAATTATTCCAAGATAATTATCACTTATAGCTTATTGATGTATTATCTATTAGTTTTATTTAATAGACTCCCAGATTGTAATTTATATGCAACGTATCTCCGGTTTCTCTTCAATCGTAATGTATTAATTATTTATTTATTTTAAATCGCCCACAAACAGCACTAATAGGCCAATTACAGTGGGCACTATAACAGTTTATTAACAACAAGAACGAAACATATAACCATGTCCTAGGTGGAGATTGAAAAATCCACCTAGTCGGGATTCGAACCCGCGAGCTCCGGGTTGGCAGACGAGGACGTTACCCCGCCGCCACCGGGGTCGGTCATTAATTAATCACATATTTGGGTAATCTACAAAATTTAAGAAGTGGGTTAATCTTGAATTTTTATTAACTAAGCTTTAAAATTGTTTCTGTTGAGTTTCAGTTTAACGATTTCATTCTTGTGAAGTTTTACAAAGTAATGAGGCACCAAGTGCCTCTCCAAAGGGAGAATTTGCAAAGTGAACCCTTCCCCCCCCTTGTGAACGATTTTAAAACCAGCATGTTTGCTGAAACTTTCACAATGAAAGAGGTTAGAGAGCCTTCTGCGAGCAATGCTTTTGTCGTCAGGATGCGGGATTGCAACTTTACCCAGATTCTTGTAACAATCTTGTTCGAATGCATTGAAACACACTCCGGTGGTTCAAGATCTTAAACTCCATAGGAAACTGAGGGCCATAGTTCATCTTGGCATTCTGTAGTGCCTCACTTGAGGACAAAATATATATTTCCCCGGCACAAGCCAATTAACAGAGTTCAAAAAGTTTGTCTTCACTTCACCTATGATGAGTTGTATCTTTTAACTTTAGACAACGCTCGCAGCCGTCGATAACTTTTCAGGTACAGAATTTTTCTGGAATACATTCAGTTCAGTGAATTTTCTCGCCATGAGATGTATTTCTGAAAACAATTCATCATTTTTATTTCCCAAAATAGCATCATTACATTAGTGAAGCGGAATACAAAATACTATAGCTTGTGATCAATCTGCAATTTTCACATTTACTATTCTGTCCTGAGCAAACATAATAATATATTTGCTTCCAAATTGAAATATACAATTTTTAAATGCACATACAAAAATAACAGTTTTATATAACAGTATAATATATATATATATATATGTATAAATATAACATAAATAACAATTTTTTAACCTTATGCAGTAACAATAACAAATCGTAGACAGATAAATTAAAGATGCATATTTAAAAAAGTTTTCCATATATGGCCGTGTATATAGCCATTCCTTGACCATTATCAAAAACGCTCCGCCGGTCTCACCCTTTTGCATTATTTTAGGTAAGTAATAGAATATTTTTGACCAAGTATACAAAAAGAGGAGATCGTGGCAGCCCAGTGGGTAGAGTGCTTGCCTGCTGACGGGGGGATCCGGGTTCGAGACCGGGTGACGACCCTCCGGACACCTTCAGCTAAAACCCAAGCTGAGTGATTTTTTGGGTACCACATCGTGGGAATCCAGGGAAACAAACTTACCTCTACCCTGATGTGTGAATTTCCACACGCCGTGGGTTTAGTACTAGGTCAGCTTTACCCTCACTTAACATACCAACCTTTGGGTTGATCACTGCGGTTTATACAAAAAGGATCTTTTGTATTTGGTTGCCCTTGGTTTAGCCATGGGAAAATTGTGAACATTTCAAAGTATATATTTACATTTATCTTGGCGTCATATTTATATTCATCTTATCAATTTTTGGCATATTGATACCCCTAACAGAATATTCTCAGTACCTTGAAAACAAACAAATTTTTCAGGGGTAGCAACCTGAGAGAAACAAATATCAAATGTGTTTGCTCAAATCGAGATTTCAGAACAATTAGTCCAATAATTTTTTCTTCATAATCATAGCGTGCTTTAAAGTACTCTTATAAGTATCACCCCAACATATTACACCGTAAAACAACTTTGATTGAACAAGCGCATAATAAATGTTTTTTTGAATGGAAGTGTACATTTATCCAGTACAAAGTAAAATTTAGATAGTGGGTAGATATTTTGTTACACTATCTGTGTGCCTGTCCCAGTTTAGTCTACTATACAGAACAACACCCAAATATTTAAATTCATACACCCTCTCATTGACCGAACAGGTACAGCCACCACTTGCACAGGCTAAATTATGGTACACCAACTTCCAGTCAAAATTACAGGTATTTCATAATTCATAACAAAGAACTTCGTCCTGATACTCATCTGTAACCTATTAAACTCAAACCCTTGACGTAGGAGACGTAAATTCTACTGTACATAGTATGCTTGAACGAATTCCCAGTTGGGAGAATTGTAACATAGAGCCACATCGTCAGCAAACTCTGTTAGTTCATTTATGAACTATAATCACACAAGTCATTAATGTAAATATAGAACAATTTAGGTCCCAAAACTGAACCTTGTGGAACACCTGAGCTAATATTTCTATATTCACTGTGGAATAAGTAACCTCTCACGCATTGAGATCTCATCGACAGGTAACTTTAAAACCAGTGTGATGCAATTCCATGTACACTGACATGATTAATTTTCATTATTAGAACTTCACGTTAATGGGTAACAAACTCCTTCGTTATATCGATATATAATCGCATTGTCTTCAAGTTTAAAATGATTGAATTCTACACTTCGATTATATACTTTTCAAGAACATCCTCCTTTCTGATACCACTTCTAAATCAAAATTGATTTTTGCTATTGATACCCTGGATGCATTGTTTTCGCTAAACACTCCGTCCCAGTTGGTATCTCCAACTAACTTTATGAAGTGCTAAAAGTATAGCTGATATCTCCCAAACCATTAATAGCATAATTGGCATTTACGACCTTATAATCATTTGCAGAGATAGTGAGCGAATCCAATGAGTGATCCTTTATTCCTAACTGCAATACTCTACGTGACACCATGAACTTGTAGAAGTCGAAAAATCTGACAAAAAATGGTATATGCATTGTTCGTTTTCCTAGTTAGTTGATTGACTAGAATATTTAATCCGAGTGACCTCATTAAATTACGGTAGCACTCTGAATAATTATTTATTACAAAAATATGTATATTAATGTCACCAATGACAACCAGATTATTTCCATAACCCATTATAAGCGGTTCAAATTCACCAAGAAACAGCCGCTGGTAAATTACAATTTTTATAAGCATCCAAAATGTATCAATAGTTTAGTAATTATAAATAATTATGTAAGTAAAAAATAAAAATTACGTTTTAAAAATTGAGTAAAAATTATGATTTCTCGTACCCTCGTACAGACTGTCCTGAAAATGTGTGATTGTGAATTTTCATAGTTCTAAAGTAAATGTAAAATTTAAATTCTAAAGACGTGGAATGCATACCATAGATAATTGATTCATAAATAGTGTACCTAAGTCTATGCGTGCGTTTTCTCAACAACAGAAACCTCCAACACACTCCCTATTATTATCGATTGCATTCGCCCCACGTTTTTCGTTTTAAATTGTACATTTATTTCTAAAATATTAAAATTCACAATCACAAATTTTCAGAACAATCTGTGTGGGGTCACACATCTGTACGAGGATAAAAGATATCATCTCATACTTATTTATTCGTTTTAAAAATTCATTTTAATTTTTTTAATTTTAAATAACAATTTCAATTTTTTTTCCTTTTAAAACGAGGTTTATAAATATTTTTTATTTATGTAACGCCTGAATTTCCATCAGTCAGGTCCGTCAAAGGAGAAGCCGGGAACCGAGGGAAAATGACAAAAGAACAGTTCTCAGAAACACGTTTAACGCTCGCCCTTTTCACGGTCCAAACCCAACCCCGCCGCTTGTTCTGTCGCCCG
>WURS02446679.1:0-14492 GCA_011762765.2 Rhinocypha anisoptera
TCAGGACCTGACCTGACGATGTCACCAAGTGAACGAAACCGGTCGTAATAGTGTTATTTGTGGATTTGCAAAGTTTCCTTTATCCTATACATCATAAAGGAGTTCCACATGATTTCCTATATAAGGACGAAATAGCAACAGGAAATAACAGACTAGCGCACAGATTCCAAGATAAGTTGTTAAGTCATTCCCCAGGAAATTCTGTGGCATCAAACCACAAAGTCTTTTGTCGTAAAATCACCACAAAGTCTCCCGTAAAGTCTTCATTGCAATGTAGATTCACGAGGCATGACAATGTAATGAGTGTTTGAATCCTGCACGTTATGCAACCCTAACACCAACTATGGTCAAATCTTCTCTCTATAGCGATAGTGCTGATGTGACCACTTGTAATAACCGGCGGAACTCCCTATGTTTTAACAGGTGGACCAACCAATGCAAAATGATCATTCTTTCTAGCGATACTCTCATTATAAGCCATTCTTGCTATAGTGGACTTCTACTGTATATACAATGGATACTTCGAATCAGCTATGTAACTGGGTTAAGGGTATAGAATGTCCACTGGTTACTGCAGTTCAAAAGGAGTCTGAAAGAACATGAGAGGTAGAGGAGGGGTGAAAGGGAAGAAAAAAAAAGATAAGGGCCATGAGTCGTCGAAGGATGACTTCATCTTACGAATTCTACAGCAAAGGGAGCCTTCTCTCTTTGAAGTAATGATGTCGAAGAAAATGCTATCTTGGAAGGAAATGTGATAGTAATCTTCGTAGGGGAAGGTTGTTTTTTCAAGATGGCTGACATGTATGCACTAAATGTTTTTAATTACTAATTTATACAGAATTTGTGAAAAAATTCATACAATTTCATTTCTCAGCAATATGTGAGAATAGCAGAAAAGATGTACTTTTTATTATCCTGAAGGGTATACCACCTCTTTGTTTTCGTCAGTTTGTGATGCGACCTCTTTCGCGGAGGATTAGCATTAAACAAGATAAGACACCGACAACAAACTATCTGCCACAAACTATTTGGAAGTCTAGCATACAGGGGCAGCGCATGTGGACTGACAAACTAATTTTTTATAACATTATTATAAACTGACGTTGGTGTCAAGATAGCTGCTCAAATTGCGTTCGATAATGAATTCACAAATTTGTGAGAAATCAAATTTTCCATAAAATCTATATACTTAAGTCCGGAATTCTACTGCATTAGTTTTGCCACAGAGTAATTGTACAGGCAGCCGAGCAGTTCTTCCATGGAATTAATCTCCCAGCTGAATTAATTTCCCGGCTTGCAACGATTACTACAAAAAATACAGTGATACATGATTTTCAAACAAATTAGACTGTTTGATTTCACATCTTTGCACATAATTAGATTGTTATTTACATGTCTGATATCATTTTGCAGTACGGCTGTAACACACGAAAGATTAAACAGATAAAAAAAGCAAATGGACATTTTTTGCAATGTTTATAAAAAACTATGTTGATCCCAACAAAGTTATTATGAAACGCCAATTTTTTAGTCCCATATTTAGACTCTAGTTACTACCTGCATTCATTCTGGTTTCATAATGATTTTTTGTTTAATATAACTTTCAGGGAAATGGGATATTCACCTTCACTGCCCTGGGTGTGACCTTAATTCATTAGATGGTTTACGACGTAATGACATGTACTTTCACCATTAATTAATTCTTGGATCCAATCTTAACACCAAATTATTTAGATATCTTTAGATAATTTTGAACCCAGTTGCTCTACAGTCATCATAAGAGTTACATGTCTTTGGTTTCTGAAGAGAAACTTAAGATTGTTATATCTGTTGCAAGCTTTCATTATAGGTTTAAGAGGGTAAATGAAATGTTTTCATTGATCTTCAACACTCATTACATTGTCATGCCACGCTAATCTACATTGTAATGAAGACTTTACTAGAGACTTTGTGGTGATGTTACGAGAAAAGACTTTGAGGTTTGATGCCACAGACTTTCCTGGGGAATGACTTAATAACTTATCTTGGAATCTGTGCGCTAGTCTGTCATTTCCTGTAGCTATTTCGTCCTTATAGCCAATTCAGAACGAAAGAACATATGGAGCTGTGAGCTAGACTTGTAGACAATACAGGAAAAGCCCATTTGACTGTGTTGACCTTAGCAGGATGGCCAGTCTCTTGATCCTCTTATTTATGGAGTCGTAATTGTTAACCTAAGGCCATACCTTATCTATGATTGTTCACGAAACGTAGCCAAAGATAATACTGATACGTGACGTAAACTGGTTACGAGTGCATGACTTTTAGTGACAATATTTTATAATCTTTTTAATGAAACTATCTATTTTCAATGCATTTGCGGATGGATTGATACAACTTCATGGCTCATTTCCGCCTACTTTTGGTGCCATTATAAATGCCGAAAGAGGTGAAATTAAATGATCATCGGTTGTAACGAGTGTGCGTTATAATGAGAGATTTTTCGTCATTTATCAGCTCTCGTTATAGCGGACTTCGACTGTATTTTATTTCTCAAGCTCTTGGGCACAGTACCTGGTTTACCTGGTGGCAAAGCTTCCTGATTTATAATGCAGCGTCGTGCCTAGCCGAATGAATGCCATTATTTATGTGACAGACTTCGTAATAAAGTATTTTTTTGTTCCTGTGGGGACCGGGACTAAAGTTCGTTATTTCGTAACATGGTTTCTTTACCAAACATTTAGATACCCCTTTCATCGGGACCAACGATTTGGTTCGTAAGAATGAAAACTTCTTTTAAGCGTTGCTTGTAATAAGGAGAGTCTACTGTAGTAGGAAATCTCATAAATTTACCTTCTGGACAGCTATTCCCCCCACCATCCATCTCAGCTGCTTGGCTTTTACCCCTATCACCCTGATCATGAGATGTGGCTGCAGATGATCCAAACGGTGGTGACACTGCTCTTGGTTGTGTCGCCCCGCCAAATGAAGCCGAGGATGATCCCCCTCCACCCCTTTCATCCCTCTGCCCACTGCCTCCCCCACCATCCCCTGAGCCAAGTGGTGTAGACCGATGTGGTGAGACGAGAGCCATGGGCATTTTGTCATCTGCAGCTCCATGAGTCTTGCATTCCCTGAGGACAGAAGCTCGTATGCCAGGAGAGGCTCCCTCTGCTCCTGGTGATGGCGCCGGTGCCGGCACAGCCGGGGGTGTGGTCCCACCATCGCCAGCAGGACTCGACAGAGGGCGGGGTCGATGGTGGTCCACCGACGACCCGGTGGTCTGCACGGCCGGGACACCACGGGGCCTCTTTCGGTCGTGAGCTGAGGTCACAAGAGGAGATGAGGTAGAGGACGAAGATGACGAAGAGGGTGAGGATGATGGGGGTGGGAGAGTGGCTGTGGCTGCGGGTGATGACCCTGGGTTGCCTGCACGGTCGTATGGTCTGTACTGCGGGACAAAAGGTGAAATCACGGAGGAGTAGGGTGGAGCGGCAGACGAAGGGGTGGCGGCGCTGGATGTGGCAGGGGCAGCAGGGGCGTGCATCAGCTCCGCATCGTACGGAGGAGATCCGGGAGGAGACGAGGATGGTCCTGGCCTCGAAGAGGATAGCCTTGGCTGCTTCCGTGTGGTGGGTGAAGTCTCGGGCGCAGCAGAGTGGGAATGGGCGTGATGAGGAGGCATGTGGTGGTGGTGGCTCATGGGAGGGTGGTGCTGATGGTGCTGGGGTGCAGGGTGTGGAGACTGAGCTTCATGGTCGACTGTCAGCCTCTCATGCTCTATTGATAGGCCCTTCACCTGAAGACAAACGAAAAAAATATTTTTATTTTAAATAAAATAAGGAGAGACAAATTTCCTATCATAAATAACACTTTTTCTTTTAAATTCAAACACAAAGGGATCTTTATTATCGCACCACCTTATGTAGTCTTTCCACTATGAAAAGCCACTGAAAACCTAATGCCTGTGTCATTCTGATATCTCAAATATGTGTTTGATGAATTGGTTTTGATAAAACAACTGCTAACTTTGGTGACAAGGCCGGAAGGAAATCATTGCTTTGTAACCATTCTAGACTTGTCATCAGTCAGAGCTAATCATTCCTATGGGATGGGCTTACATTCTCTGTGCTATAGGGCTTTATTCTATTTCTTTCTTCAGATAGTGGGTAATTGTTGATAGATTATGACAAATGCAGTCTCTTTTCTTTTGCCTAAGGAAGTCGAGTGAGGTTTTTCCTCTGTGACCTTGCAGTTGATCTCACTATTTCATGCAATTACATGCATTTTTACTCCTGTTTATTTTAGTTACCTAAAACGGCAATTAAAAAGACCAAAGATGAAGTAGATAAAGAATTGATACATTATTTGCTATCAATAATTGATAATGAATACTCATAGGAAGACGATGACAGGGACCATCTGAATGATGAACCAAATTCTGATTCTGATGACAGTGGCATTGTGACATAGAGGAAAAGGCAAAGTTACAGAGGAGAGTGATGAAGATGATATAAGCAGTTATGTGTCCACCACCTGAGTTCAATGTAATCTCTGAAGGCCATGACACTTAGGAGTACTAATGAGGAAATACAAGGTGCAAAGCATGCACTATCACTGACTGAGAGCATACTTCAATTTGTTTTTCACCCCATGCTAATGAATCTATTTACATGGGAAACTAACACATATGCTGAGTAATTGCTAGCTGCCCATAAAACATTGCCGCCAAAATCAAGACTGGGGCAGCGGTGAGAATTGGCAGTAACTGAGATGAAAGCATTTATTGCAATTTTTACTAGAAATGGGTATTAAAAAAGCCAACCATCTTTTCTTGTTGGGAAAACAATTCTCTCACCATACCATTGTTTGGTAAAATGATGTCTGGGGATCATTTTCAATTACTTCTGATTTTTTCCATCTCACTGATAATACCAAACTTTTCCCACTTGGCGATGAAAATTATGATCCTTGTGCTAAATTTCAGCCCATTGTTGACCATGCTAATCACCTATTTTGGCATCATTAAACGCCTCAAGAACACCTTAGCATATATGAAACACTAGTTGGTACCAAGAGCCATTTGCAGTTACTTCAATATATACTCAATAGACATCATCACAAATGGGGCATAAAGTTCTGGATGCTCTGTGATTCTGTGAAATTTTCTTTGACCTTTCCCTGCTATTGTGATGCAAAGAATAAAGAAGATAGGAAAGGCTTGCAGGTATATGGACTAACCTTTATGATTGTGAAAAAGCTTTTGACTACAGGTAATTATTTTATGAAAGAGTACCATGTTGTAGCATACAACTTTTCTGGTGTTGACCTGGCCTGTGAAGTCCATAATAATTGAACATATATGACACTGAGAAGGAATAGAAAGAACATTCCTAAAGAATTAAAAAAAAAGTTTAGTGTAGGGGAAAGGAAATATTACAAAGTCGCAAAATTCTTTCCTGATGGCAAAGGGAAAAAAAATCCTGTTCTGCTGCTTTCCACAAATGCAAAAGCACAAAGCACTTACGTAAGTATGGAGAGGTATGGTAAAATAAAAGAAATAGTTAGGCACTAAATAAATTTGTAAAATAATTACAAGGGAGGGATGGATACTCTGACATGATGGTGTATTTTTATTTGGATGAAGGCATACCATAAAGTTTTGGAAGAAAGTTGCTTTTTGTGTAATTGCTCAATTCATATATAATCTATATAAAGAAAACAATCCCATACAAATTATGACAAGGTTTATTTAAGGTTATTTATATCAAGTATCATAGAGTAACTGAAACGGAATGGCTTGTGAAGAAAAAGTAACATATAGCTATCTCCTCATAGAGCTGGATCAAAAACTAGACTGCAACAAGAATAGAAAATAAATTGTGTTGTATGTATTAGAAAAAACAAGGTCAGAAGAGAAAAGGGTCCCATACAGAGTGAGAAAGGTGTACATAGCATATGTTTAGTTCACCATAGGTGCTAGATGGCGGCATGGTGATTACAGGGAAAGACCTATTATATCCCACTACAAACTGTATGACGAGACTAATCTACAAAATGGTAGTATGCAGAAGCTAAAAAACAGTTTTGCAATTCACTAGTTTTTCTTTATTTAAATTTTTGTATGTCTTTTTGGTCATGTCTTTTGTGTAAAAATAGTAATTGATTACTATGATTACTACGAAGTTAAAAACCGGCCTCGGTGGCAGTGGGGTAACGTCCTAGTCTGCCAATCCGGAGGTCGTGGGTTCGAATCCCGACTAGGTGGATTTTTCTATGTTCACTTAGGGCATGGATGTGTGTGCTTCATCCTTGTTATTAAAAATGTTATAGTGCCCACTGTAATTGGCCTATTAGTGCTGTTTGTGGGTGATCGAAAAATAAATAAATAAATAAAAACAATACACAGTGAAACACATCTTAAGTGGGTCCACCAAGTAATGGTGGTGACCACTCTCACATTTATAAAATAAAAGAGATAGAAGAAAAATTAATTGATTTAGGTATTTTTTCTTTCCACAGATAATAGATGAAAGTCAAAATGATCAAAAATAGATGACTCTATTTCTAAACCCAAGTGTTCTTAGGATGATTAACCTATATAGCTCGATCTTCCCATCCCCTACCATATAGTGTTAGGTGACTTACAATTAAGTATATAAAGGATACACAAAGTAACATCATAGTACAACTAAAGAACCGCAATAATTGAGTCATTGGACTGGGTCCTTGACTAATGATATAATAGTTCTTTGGGTACCTAAGATCAGCTGTGTATGACATTTCTGTTAAATATAAGGCTTCAGAGAAGCCTGGGGTTGGTCCCACTAACCCACTAGGAAAGAATAACTTAAAGAATGTGTGATACTGGCTCCAACAAGCTTGAAGGGAGCACAGGCATTGACTTTGGAAGACCGGAATATCTTTCAGGAAATCAGCATCAATGTTGGGTGTTAGTGAGCACAAAATATGCAGAATTGGAGAGGAAGACCAACATTATCAGTTGTAAACAATAAAGGACCAAAAGTCTATCACTATAAAAAAGAAAATTGCTCACTGCTACTTACTTTTGTGTTCTATAAAAAACATAGCAGTGGGACGAATCAAATTCTTTACTGGTGAGAAAATGTTGACTTGTTGACACCAAGATCATCCAGAAGACCCTGACTCAACCACAACCCACTCATATTGTGATTATTGCTAGAACAAAACTTCCAGTCAGTGTTCATGGGTTAGATGTAGTGTTTAGTGTGGGTGATTTGCAGCCACATTTCTTTCGGCAGGGGTAAACTATCACAAATGAAGTTTATATGTGTGTTTTGATAAATATGGTAAATCCATGTATTGAAACTTCGACCTCAGTGAGTGATGTGAGTTTCACCAGGTTTGTGCACTGGTATCCCCAAGCCACTTAGCTCAAAACTGGTTATCAGATAATGTGGATATATTCTGGATTAAGGAATTCTTACGCTTGTAAAGCCTAGATTTAAACCCCCTCAACTATTATGTTTGTAGCATAGTTAAAAGTATTACTAATAAGTCCAGACACCCTAATAATCTTTACACACCAATATCAAAGCAGTATTTGGCAATATGGATGGTGCTGTTTTATAAGGCATGCGAGGGCTTCTGGCCAAGAATAGAGCAGTCATAGTGGCTGATGGGGGTTACATCGAATAACAAATATTCTCTGATCAGACAACACAAGTGACATGCAAAAGGATTTTCAATATTTTGACAAATAAGTATTATTTTTTAATAGTTAATTTATCTGGATTTAAACCCTGTCCTGTTGATGTGGAATATTTTATAAATTTAATCATTTAGATATGAATTTATTACATCAATACATGTAAAGAAATACATGTCAAAAGAGTGCATGGACTTTCTTCTCTATCACATGAATGTGCCCATCTTATAATTAACTTTTCATAATAATCCTTCTACTTAACAATTGTACTTGTACACTGCATCTAACAACTGGCTTCTCTTAATCCCACTAACTGGAAGCTAAAATATTTTCCACCTAGGCACAGGCAGAAAGTTTGTCCTCAAACCCATAAGAGTAATATGCATTCAAAGTCTAATGTACACAGAGATTGAATTTATCCTAAACATCAAATATCCACTGTATTACACCTCTTCATACAATACTCTTAAGGCTATACTTGAAAGTAAATCCCCAATGCAAGCACATAGAATGGAATGTTATAATATTATTACATTTATAACCATGGGGAAAAATATCAGTCATAAACAATAAATATCTAAATAATTCATGACAAAATATAAAGATGTATTCAGAAAATCATGTGGTTTCCAAATGATTGCCCAGATAGAATATGCAGAAAAAATACATCTAATTATGCATGTGTTCTCAAAATTCTTAAATCTAAAGTTGTTAACTCCTCCACATGGTTCACATAACTCTGTAAGCCCTAAATAGTAGGCCCATTATTGGTGCTGCACCTGGTAAGCTGTGCCAAACTTCCTAGATTGGTAAGATTACTTGCAATGATCATTGTATAAATACAACATTTAATTACACTAAACTTTATGATTTTTGCAACACCCATCACCTCAGCAGAACCCATGACCTTTGGGTTAGCTGGCAAGCACACTACCCCCAAGTTAATCTGGCAGGCTCGATTCAGTAATGACTAAAAAATTTGTAATCTGCATTTCTGGATCATTTCAATAATCTACTATTATTTTCTGTGTTTTCTATGCCTAATGTTCATGTTGTGTTACCATTCAAATCTATTTTACAAATGAACTTTTTTGAGTCAATTTTCCCACTAATATTTTGTGAGTTTAATTGTGAAACAAAATTAGCAATAATTCTTTAAGTTTAGGATGAATATTTGTACTTTGCTTTAGGGTAGATGTCACTAATTAATTAAAAATAGTAATACTAATTATAACCTGCATGTCTTACATATAATCACCACCAAGTATAAATTACAACTCTAAATATAAAAGTATCCGGATATTTCGTGTCTATACTAGGTCTTTGAATTCAAAACATAAGAGAAGATAAAACAATTGTTACCATCTATTAGAACAAACATATTAAAACCTCCTTTGAATAAGATCATCCAGTAAATCTTTAAAAAAATTTATTGCAAGCAGAAGGCTTATTTTAAGTAGCTTCATCCTAATTAGAGATTTTTCATGAGGAAAATATAACCTTTTTAATATAACATGAACAAGATACATTGTTTCAATAAGGAATCCAGTCTTAACAGAAAATGCTCAGTCTTTGTTCACATTTAATGATGAATTTTGCTTCCCAACAACTGAGTAGTACAAGGCTCCCTAATTTAAATTTCTCAAGTATTAAAATTGAATTATTTGACACTTTACACTATAAAAGAGAGGTAAATCTGGAAATATTTTATAACTAAATTACATCACAGTAAACCTTTCTCATACTTTAAAACTCCCAACATGATTATGAGAATTGGGTTGATTAGATCCTAACAATAAGCTTACCTGCAAACATTCTGCTGCCTTGAGAAAGCTGGACAGGGAATCTTGAGAAACATGTACCTCTCCCCTGTACATAAATTGAAGAAGGGCAGCTAGGTTGGCTGAGGACGTACCATCTAGAATGACCAGGAGGCCTGGGGGACAACCACCCCCTCCTCCACCTCCCATTCCCCCACCTCCCCATGCCCCACATCCTGATGCCCCTTCAAACAGTTCCTGGAAATGTTTGCTACATGCTGCAAGTATAACTCGATGAGCCCGAAACGTAACTCCTGAAATTAAGTAAGAAAAATAATGCACATTGACAAAGATGCTTTTAACTTTTGACATTGATAAATAACATTTGATACTTTATTATCTACTATAGATTATTTACTTCTATTTTTCTACGCTCTGCCAGTATGGACTCACGTATTCAATTGTTGACCTGGTGCGTCAGTCTGCAAGCTACTAACCTCACCGCTATTTTCCTCAGGTTGCCTGGGATTACTGATGATTTTATACAATATTTTTAGGAATAACGACCAATTTTTATTTTTAAATATGCGTTTTAAAAAAATAAGTATTTGACTATTGAAATACATGAAAATCATTTCTTAATTGTTATAAACAATGAAGCTGCTATTAAAAATAAAAAATTTGCTAAGTTGAATTCTATTGGTCGTGTAACATTCTTCTTTTTTAAAAAATCTTTGTATTGAATCCATCCATTGATAATTCTCAGTTAAAAACTCGCACAGTAAATAGCTGGAGCTCTAATTGTTTATAAATAAAAAGGTTCACCTTTTTTAAATCAATAAATGAAGGTTCAAATATTAATTTTTTTATTGGGTTCAATTAAAATATTAAAATGAAAGTTATATAAGAGAATACGACTTTAAAAGATGGAATGTTCACAAAAAAAGTTATAAAAATAAACATTGAGGGTTTTGGGATAAACAAATTCAAGAATCTCAGCAACAAATGAATTGATATAGTCTTACAAATATTAATTTGATTTGGATTTGAAATTCTTTCTTATAAAGTAATAATAATGTAAAAAAAGATTTTTTGCAATAATTATTAACATTGCAAAAAACAGCCATTTTCGATGGTTTTTCGGCATTTTTGCATAAACTTATCAACCGAATTAATTAAACTGTGACTCAATGGTAGGTCTTAATAATATCCTTAATAAAGGTATTGGGACTTTATCTCTCTAAAAACGATACTGTAGCTTACAGAAGCAAAAAACATGTTTTAGCCAACTTTGGACCCCCACAATTTGTTAACGCATTCTTTTTTGATGGTTAAAAGTAAATAAGCATTTTCAATTTATCACTGCCTACAACTTAGGATGACTCTCATCCGATTGAAAATTAGAGGCCTGAATTTCACCCTTTGACTGGACATATTATTTTAACAAGACGCAGGCAGATTTCATATAAAATTTTAGAGGGAAAAAAAGTGTCTTATAGCCCAGGAAATATGTATGTTCTACCAACCAAAGGATAAAATCCTAATTTTAAAAGGCACTACGAAGATGTTGGTTCAAGATTTCTGCAGTGAGTTGTAGTACCAGGTGCCACAGCTTATAAGAAATCAGCTATGTTGGTCAATGTTTCAAAGGCATCACTGATAGGTCACCATTATGCTGATCAAAGCAGATAAGTTCTCAAAAGCTGAAAAACCTGATACTTGAATGATATTGGTTCACATTTCATGTTAAGTTCTGTAAAATGACATGGATAAATATATACACCATCAGAAAGTTTTAGACAAGTATTGTGTAACGAAATTCATATAATGCACATTAAATAAGAGGGCAGTCTTCAGGTTGTCTTATGACCTGAAGTCGCCAACTGTGGTGTAAGGGAAGTGAGAGAAAAGTGTGAGAATGGCTAAGGGAAAAATGAAGGAGAGTGGGGGGGAATGTGCTTGCATTGAGAAATTGGATGCAAAGAATTTATGAATTCCAGACTGTATCTGAAGGTAATGGCAAATGTACCAAAGTAAACTCACCTGACAGCATTAAAGCTACTTTTGGAACCTCTACAACTTACTTCATCAACCAGCCATTAATTCCTTTCAGGGGACAAAATCCAGTCTTTAAGACAACTAAGTCCATACATTTAGATAAATGTTCATATGCTTCTGATATTCTCTTAGAATTAAAAAGAATGTATTCTGAGAGAATTGTAAATGGCATTAAAATTAGAAAATGGGCTGCCCTAGTCAATATTTTTGGTTCCAAACTGAATACTAAGTCACCCACTACATTTATGATGATGATAAATAGTTAACTACCAGTTAAAGCTGAGGATCTCAAAGGACCACTGTGCCCCACCCTACAATAAATCCCTCTTCACCTCAACTTACTTCCTACCAACTTTAGTCTATTCGTATAACTTCCCTAACCTCTATCCACAACCTATTATATTATATTCTACACTACATCAGAGCCTTCAAAAAGAATACTCTACCTCACCTCAACCATCACCTCTGGCTACCATTCAACCCTCCTGCTTTCTTCAGATTCCCCTTATCAATTGCTTCTCTGCCCTCTTCAAAGACTAAGTTTAGGAAACAAAATGCCAGGCTCCATATGAGGTTTCTTAACTTTTTTCCTTCTCTTCACTTATGTTTTTTAAGGTCTATGTCATCAATTCCTTTCTTTTTGTAAATGCTTCCATTGTCAATTCATTTCTTCTTATATCCCCACCAATCTCCAATTTTCTCTAAACACCTAATTAATTAACATTTTCTACTTGTTCCAATGTATGTTTTTCTATATCTGAAATTTATAAGCAACTCTGCATTTCTAATTTTTTTAAATCATTATTTTTGATTTTGCTACTCTTATTGTCATCATCCCAAAGCTCTCACGTTGGACTCAACAAACTGTAGTCCTTTGGTTGAAGCATCAACTGACTAAATAAGTTCCTTTCATTCTTCCTGATTCAGAGCTTCCCATACCTATTTACAACTTCCTCCAAAAAGCAAAGATTACAACAGAAATCCTTATGTAATTCCTCTGCCAAACAATGCCTATCTAAAATTCACTGAGGAGGTCGTCACCTGGTGGAATTCCATACTAAACAAATAGATATTGTACCTTTGATATATTTCTACAGAACAGAAAGATTAGACATCGGTTTTGAATGATAATAATCTTCATCTGGTGATGATGACAATTATCGTTCGAAACTGGTTGTCTAACCTTTTTGTTCTGTGGAAATATGTCAAAGCTACCACAAGAAGACACCTATATTTCCCATACAATCCCATTTTTTTAAACCTCTCCATCCATTAAGGCCACTCTGCACTGTTTGATTCTTTCTTGAGTTCTTGAATGCAGACAAATACATTCAGATTGGGATTTATATGCAGTTCTCATAATATATCTTAAATGACAGTTGTAATGAATTTAATCTCTCATATGAGTATTTTTAGAGGAACTGTAAAATAATGTGATGTGTTTTAAGTAACAGGGTAAGGCAAGGGTAATAGTAAAAGGCTTGGTTGGTTTTTCCAAACTTAGGGTGCATCTGCAATCATAAGTTTTTAATGAATCCCAATAGTGCATCGCATCCTTGATGTGGGTCCAAATATTGATAAATATTATGCTGGCTTCTCCCATTGACCATCAAGTTTGTATAGGAAATCCTTAACCCCTTAACTGTTTCGATTCTAATTGCTTTTCTATCGCCCCTTGATTCAATTTTGGTGGTGAAACTGATGAAAAAGTAAATACGGCATTCTTCTGTTCACTTTAGGAGGGAAGTAGTATCAGTTTTTTCCCTAAAATGACTAATAGTATGAATAAGAACTGGTAGATGACAGTAGCAAGCGGGACCGTCATAGAGAAAGAAATAATACGTCAAAAACACATGGTAATGGAAGGACTAAGCTGAACGTAATATTACGTTAAAAACAGGCCGGCCGCATTACCTTGTCGCGTAATATTACGTCAAAAACAGGTAAAGGGTTCAATTCCACAGTTTGTAATATGAATATTTTAATACAAATGTATCTCCGTTTTTCAAATGAACTTTTATACAACTTCCAAAGAATTATTAAGTTTCAAATGTTCTTTTTTTTTCCTGAGCATTAAGATGAGCAACAAATGAAGCAGGATTACCTGCATGAATTAAATGCTTTGCTCAATATTCCAAATTCCGCGATTTAGCCTTTAATTTTTAAATAAATGCTAAGAATAATTAATAAATGATACTCCATGTCTAGCATCTATTTATTCCAATGTTGTTCTCATTCATTACTTGTACCATTATGTTCAAGGTAGTCTGTGGGTGTTCACTTTTCTAATTTATTACTTGTTTTTGTTAGTGACTCCACATAGATTATTAGAGTAGCCAGTGAGTTAACATCGTCATTATGTTGTAACAAAGTTAATCCTGTCCATTAAACTCTCTGATTTCTTTGGTTCCCACCAATCGCAGGTGGTGACTGCATCATGTTACATCCCGAGTGATGTCCTCAACTTCATTCTTCGAGCAAAGGAGGACAAGGTGTCTTCTCCTGCTGTCTGTAAGATTGAAGTTGCTTCGGAGGAGGATACATACATGGATGGTGAGGAGGGAACCCGTACGGAACACATTGAAGATGGGCAAGAGGGGGAGAGCGAAGGAGAGGCTGAAGAGTTAGACTATCTCTGCTGCCCCAAGTGCAATGAGGAGTTTGTCACGAGGGAGGAGATAAGGGCGCACTTGAGAACACACGGCGATGTGGACGAGAGTGTCGGCGAGCATTCGATGAAGAGGGAGGCACCAGAATATTCAGTCGGGAAATCTGGATTACTCTGCAGTGAAGGTAGTATCCCGAGGAACCAACTGTGCTGTGGGAAGGGCGGGAAGGAGTTTTCGAATGAAAGGAGAGGGTTGAAACACATTGAAAAGGATGATTTGAAATGCAATTTGAAGAGATTAAATGAATCGATCGTTCATTTGAGTTCAAGTCGCAGGAAGGAAAGCATTTTTGATGAGGGAAACATGTCAAAACGTCAAGTAGTTACCCGTTCAAGA
>WURS02446700.1:0-14492 GCA_011762765.2 Rhinocypha anisoptera
GGGGTGATTGGTGGTCAAAGGGAGGGGGGAAGGAGGACTTCCTCCTTCCCCCCCTCCCTGGAATTGTATATATATAGCCGGAATTTTCTGTATACCTCACCTGATGCTATGCGACGAAACCCGTGATGTAAAGAATAAAATTACATGTGGAAAGTGCAAAGTTATTTCTTCTCTCACTAAAAGGGAATTTACGTTATGTGTTACGAATGTACGTTATGCGTATGAGTTAAAATTACGTTATACCGCAGACGGGAGCTCCATTGTCAATTGTTGTCATCTTTCTTCTTAGAACATTTTTGTGCGTTTCAGGGAATATTTGTGACATAGAATTATTTTCCTCTGAATAAGCAAGACAGTTAGGGTACACTTCTCTTATTCCATAATTCGCGATTTCTCGTCTTAAACCAACCGACACGACTAATACGCTTAATCCTGGGACCAACCGTTATATATTTAAAATCATGGCACTTTTGGAAATTCATTTCCCAAGGGAGGAGGAAGAAATACGAAATGAAATTAGTTTCAAGAAGCCTGTGCTAAGAACGATAAATCCACGTCGAATTTCAAAATTATTGACGCGAACGAAAAACGCGGTGAAGTTACAGTTCGACAGCAGAAAACCAAAGAAAATTTCAAAGAAACAGAAGGGAAATGTGAAAATGGCTGAGGTACTATAAATACAAACGATTCTCAAGATAATTGCTTGTGCATATGCGATGATAGCACGGAAGTGACCAATTCCAAGTACATGCTACTTTTAGGAAACGTAAATATCCTAAGGGGTCGCAAGCGAGTACGAGGCCGTAACTCGTTTTGCCATGATTAGGTGTGCATGCGAGACCCTACGGATCAAAAAGCTCGAATGGCAGTGCAACAAGTTCATGTTTTCTTACTCTCAAAGACCGTGATGCGAGTGAGTGGAAAGTAAATAGACGATAAAATCGATAAAGAAAGGGCGGGATGTTTCCTCACTCTCCCTCACGACAACGGAAAGCAAACAAAATAAAAGTGTCCCTCACATTGCTGATGCAAGTAAAACGTGATCCGTTGTAGAGAAAAGTGGAGACTTGATGCTGGAGATGAAGTGAAAACAGCTGATATTTTCCTTAATCAACTGGATTACCATGTATTCCTCGCCCGGAATGAATATATCACGTGAATGCCTATTCACAAACATTAATAAAGTTGACGACGGATATATGAGGAATTAAGATAAAATTCCAACCGCAGCCAATAAGATAACATTTCCGTGAGGAAGTACGGAATGATAAAATCGATCAAAAATAACAACAGAGGAGCTGAAGAGACGGAGGAAGTGTTTCGATGAGCGACACAAAGGTTAAATGGATGGAGTGAATCTCCAGCTGTACTGAGTGGGCGACGCTGCCGCTTGCCGAGTGGATATAGTAAACCAATTCGGCATATTCACGAGCAAAAGAGATTCCCGAGTGCAATGCTTGATGTAAATGAGCAGGGGAAGAGCTACGGAGAGAAAGGTCAAGGATGGAATACATTAACGAGGTAATGACGTGAAGGAAGGGAACTAAGATGAACTCGAGAAGCTAGATGGTAGGAGAAAGGAAGGGTTTCACCGGACAGATCTTCGGAAAGGTGATGATGCTGCTAAGGATAGCGATCACGAATGAGCTATTCCACGTCGCCTTAAAGAGTACTCACAATATCCATAAACAATTTCTCTTTCGAACTGATTTCAGTGCTAGCATAAAAAAAACTTGTTTAGGGCAAGAAGTAACTCCGCTTTCGGGTATTCCCCTCCCCCGTGTTTGTATTTTGTTGACAAAAGTATCTCCAGCCATCCCTGGGGCGTCTTCAGTTGCCCAAGGACAGACTTAAGTGCGCTAACAGGGTGACTGGAGAAATTATTGTCAGCAAAAGACAAAAAGAAAAGGGGAGGGACACCCGAAAGCGGACCATCTTCTTACTTCAAAACGGCAAGGAAACCTGAGATCCTACTGGCGCGGTGGTAAATTCACAAGGTAAATGGGGGAGGATGGAGGCACATTAAAAAAAATTATTTATAATAAAACAGCCAAAAACAGCACAAAGGCCTATTATATTGACTGACTAATCACAATGAATTAAACAATTAAAATAATAAATGAATACATTTTGAAAAATTATGCAACAACAAGAAAAAAAACGATTTACAGTTCAGATCAAGCACTAGGAGAAATCAAGGGAACTGTAATGTGTGTTATTCAGGAGGTTACGTTTCAGGAAGGAGTTTTTAACAGTTCGCGTAAAGGATAGGTCCATGGAAGGAAACTTGAGTGACGAAGGAATTACATTCTGTGGGGATTCGGTGGAATAGTGACGGTTGGAAAACGGAAAGGCAGAATTTTGGGAGTTTGAAGAAGACTATGGTTATGGGTGGGACATATCGGAGCGTAAACATTCACATTCAACCCAAATATAGTAAACGTACTCAGCACAAGGCTACACGACAAACATCAACGAATAAAGAGATTTAAATGATGCGAAACTAGAACGGAGGTGAAAGAGAGGTGTAGGTTTGGATAAAACAAGTGAAAGACGACGAAGATTCAAAAGCTATATTATACATCCTAGGTGGTAATTCAAAAGACAGAGCATTCGTCTTCCGGTGTAAATACAGACGATGCCTCAGGATATTCCATCTAAATCCAACCTATGTGATTATCCGGAAGTCAGATAATTCTAGGAAACCGCAAATGGCACAAAGAAGGAATGTGGTCCCTCTACCCTGATTCACGAGTTTCACCAGCCACTTGGTTGAGGTTATTTCTCGACTTACTGATGACACATTTGTTATTTTGTCGGAAGGAAGTATAAACCAAGATTTAGGGAGTAGGCCTTTCATCTCCACAAAATGTGAAGTTTTCATTATGAAAGCATTAAGCTTCTCATTAAATATATAGATCCTGAAATAAAATAGTATTGAAACATAATAGTATCGCATGACAAAGCAAGTAACTTCTTAAATAACAGTTGCCCTGTTGATAAGAGTAAGATGTAGGCTTTATCGGTGTTTTCTCAGGAGCAAAATGATATAAATATTTTCTCAAAATTGACGACTTAAGAAACTTTAAAACTTCTCTTCTAACACCTGTTTAGGACAGAACATGTTTTCAGCAAAATTTACAACACTGATTGCATGTTATTACATTCCATAGATAAATCCATTCGACAACATGCTTGTTTAAAGACTTTTTTCTCTTAACTGACCAAAAGAAACACTTAAGACTCTAGAGTAGTAACTCATTTCACCTAGCGGCAAGATTCATTATTAACAAAATACTCATCCAACAAAAGGCATTATAATAATTAATAACGGTTAATAATGATAGCGAAATCAAACTTACTATTTCACTTAGGTCGGCACGGAAGTAAAATATTAAGCGCCATTAAGGGCACCACCATCATGCTAGCAGAACACTTTCTGATATGCAAAATTTTTCACATACAAAAAGATTTATGCGACCCAGTCTTTTCTGGGAGATATCAGCCGCTCCCTCTGGTGGTATACGTAAACAACGCTCTCGACAAGGGGAACTGTGATTGGCAAACCCTCAAGCGCGATGTCTATCTTATCTTGAGTCTATAGAGAGTGTAGTGCCTCCACTCTCACACACAAATACACTCTACTGAACAAATACCGTAATCAAGTATTAAACCCAATTTTCTAGTGCTCTTTCTTCTAAATCTTTAATCAAAAACTTGTATACTGCCGTTGAACTAATGCGGTAATTACTACGTAACATTTTTTAATTTTTAAGAAGTACGCGAATTTTAAAATTAATACACTGTTCATCATCATAATTAAATTTATGACTCAGAACATATTTAGGAAAACAAATCCAACACAATTAAAATGTGAAAGGCACATGATATCCGTTTTAATATCGAATATGATTCTAGAATTATACCTATATTTAGTTAAGGTTGCATAGAGTAAGAGCGGAAAGAAAGCAATAGGCAAATAATTAAAATCATTTTTCTGTATTTCTATTTTATTGAGGTTTTACTGTATATAAAATATATATAGAGCATTATCGACTTTATTACTTCCAGCCATACCCTGTAATGAAAGGTGACTATATTTAAATTGAACGTTAAAACACATGAAGGAGATGGAATAATAGAAAATAACCTGTTAATCTTTCTTGTGTTATTAACATAATCCGTAAAGGCCACTATGAGCACTCTAGGGTTAAATTCATCCAGATCCACCATACAATAATTTTATTATAAAGTGTGTTGTACAGTGACCCTCAAATGACTTCAGATAATATGAAAATTATTCGTACTGACATAACGCGGAAATTGTGTGCCTTTAAATATTAGGGAACCCAAAATAACATAAATAAAAATAATTTTTTCTTGTTTTGCTTGGGTGTATTTCCACAGAATACTTTTTTTTGCACAATTTTAATTACGTACAAGTTAAAAAATTTTCAGTAAGGCCTGATAGTATGTTTAAATTCGCTTATTGTCATTATTTAATTACTACACTGAATACATCATATTAAAATAGTTTTATGCGCGTATAAATAAATACTCAAGTAAGTAGGAATTATATACAAATAAAGTTAATTCCTATATTTGATATCACATTAGTATAAAATTAATTCCTCCAGTTATATCAGCGAGACTATATAAAAGTGCGCCAAATTAGTTAAAAATATAGTCAAAATGTATTTTTTCCCGTCTATTTCTCCTTTTTTAGGGGGCCCAATGTTTTCCCGACCTTAATCCGCCTCTGATAACAGATGCAACGTAGCTCAAAAATTATATCAACTGAAATATGGATATGATGTTTCAAACTTTTAAACTATTACTGCCACCAAAATTTTTAAGAGAAATTAAACGAGAAAAACTATTCTCAAAATATATTCTACGTCTAATAAATTAACCGAAGATAAGATCATAAACACGACGCCAGTGCTAAATAATTACGTGGGACATTAATTATGATCACAGGCATCAAACATAAAAAGTTCAATTCGTGTTACGATTCATCTCGATATTGTTGCAGAAATGTGCATTGTAAGAAATGGAATCCACACCTCTAAATTCAATAGCAGGCAAAAAACTAGTAAACACCCAAGTACATCAGTAATCACCCAAACTGGAAAGAAATAAAACATGTGAATAACAATCATGATGGTGTATTACATGATCGCATTTCGATAAAAAGTATTATAGGATGTCTTTGTATTGACCTCATTATTTGAAATTTGTTTAAACTAATTCAGATCTTCGTATTTATTACAAGGTTTTATTTTTATCTATCAAATATTTAAATTATTCTGTCTGTATGCATTAATAAAATCAAATTAAATTCTGCTACGCTCAAAGCTAGTGAAAAGTCACAACCGCTAAGCTCTTTTTGGACATTAGAACTTGTACATACGTAAAAAAGTGTCTCCGTACACTGCAAGGCACATTCAAAGGAATTCCAAATCACTTATCGTTAAATGTTTATAGCTAGATACTTTCTGACAGGGGCAATAAGATCAGGTGACATTATGAAGGAGTGAGAGCTCCGACTGCTTACCAAGTACATAACGATTTCCTGGTAACTGGCTACAAAATGGAAAAATCCCCGATTCAAGAGGCGCTGGTACTCATAGGCGAGTGAGTACAAATAGAAAAAGAGATGAAAGCATTCGAGCAATAAAATGGTGATAACATGCGTGCTTTTCCGTGATTGCATAAACATTTCCAGGTTTAAAAAAAAGTTTATTTCACAGTAAGATTTCTCCGTAAGCCCGAGACAACGGGCTACTATTAAATGTCATATTCAAATCCCTACAATAATTCCACGCGAGGAAACAAACGCAAGGGCCGTTTCGAAACTAATGTCTACCATTTTTACTCTACCAACTCCTTAACCTACAGTTTTCCGGTCGAATAACTTTGAGGCTGCCCCCGCTTGTACAATACGTTCACTTTCACAGATCCTTTAGCGCAAAGAAAGAAAATAATCCGGCCCGAAACAAACTTCGAATAGGACTATTGCAATAACCTATTATTATTTGGTTCTAAGTACTTCAACGGGTAAAGTGTATTTGTTCCATAAAGGTAACTATTGTTTTCTTTTACAGCAATTCATCGCGTACCCTGCTTCTCCCACTGCTGGCGATGGTATTAGTATCCACCATTCCCATTTGGACGTGCACGTTGTCTTAATGCGAGAGTATGTTTCAATGAGTTATAACACAGTTATCGTTTCCTTACACTTACCTCTTCCATTCCTATGTTTACAAAGGAAGTTTGACCTTTCGAGGAGGCCAACTGTAATGCACTGTGGCAGTGAAACTACGTTGCTTCCCTTCGCAATAAATTTCGCTGGGGGGATTTCCGGGTTGAGAGGAATCGCGTTGAAACTTCATACAAGCAGTTAACTGTTAACGAGAAAGGACATTACGCGTTCAGAATTGAAATTCCGTGACGTGTTAAAAGCGGAGTACTGTAAAAATAACGAAAATTAGATATAAGGAAAAGGGAACCAGAGAGGTATCGCATAGACCGCAGTGACATGTCATTTCTGAATACGTCGAAAGATTGAAAAATAATTGAGATACCAATAAATATTAATCCTCTCGAAGGTTTATAATGATTAAAACGAGAAAGTAAGTTTCCCTTGGCAAGGTTTGAGGGAAATCCAAGGTTTCTAGGCAGTTTCGATTCGTTTATTGACAGCGTTAGTTTCACGCGGGGAAAAAGAAACAGGGCAAACTCGTGGGACAAAAAGTGCGTGTTTACCATGCAGCATTCGGTCCCGAGAAAAGGGTGAAAATAGCCACCCGGACATGTGGGCACAGTCTCAAAATAGAATGGAGACTAATGGATAAGCGGGGGCACTCGGGAGACTTGAGATGATGGCCGGCGTCTCGGCAAACCAATGAGTTGTCCAGAATGTGAGAGGAGGCGGTGGGCAGAACGAGCGAGTTTGAATAGGAACGTGGGAGTGAAGGAGTAGTTGGCTTAAGGGCTTTAAACGACCGCGATCAGCATGCGGGTTGTTTGTCACGCTGAGAGGTGCAATAAGAAGGGAAAGAAGTGATCCGGAGTTATGTACCAACGGGAAACAAGAAGATTACACTAATCTACGTCAAACCATAACTGACCACACAGAAAATTAGGAATGCCATAAAGTACAAAAATTAGAAATACGAACGAAAACATGGAGAGATGCCAGAAATATATGGACATCTTTGCTGAGGCAATAGATTCGAGTGTTATGGAGGATTAAAAAAAATATCTACATCTACGAAACACCCCGCAAGGGGGAGTGTGGCAGGGGGTGAATCAACCCCAGACTTGCATTATTATGTGAACATATACATATATATTATTTAATGCTCAAACAACTTCTATGAAAAAAATATTCAAGAACTCGTAGTATGAATAGGAACATTTAAGAAGCATTCACGATAACCCACATAAAACATTACCTATCTTAAATTTCCTCTTCTCCCTTGCAATATATTCTTATATATGATCGAACGAGGAAATAATTGCATTTTAAATCATTCTCTCTACAGTCTACCTCTCTGATTTTATGACTGTGGTCTGATAGACCGTAGAGAGACGAAGTTTGTAATATATATTTTCAAGGAGATAGAGGAAAGGAGGTTAATTACCAGACTTGGAGGTGCTTATGATCTGGAAAAGGTTTAAATTACCCAAATCAAATAGTAAAACGGATAATTGAAGCTTAGGAAAGCTTGTTTGGTATACACCACAGGACTATGAGTTTATAAAAAAAGTGACTGGGAGAGAGAATAAAATTTGCTTGAGTTAAGTTTCAGGATTGAATATTCACACATTCATCGTTCTAAATATCTTCAAATGCTCAATATTTCTTTACTTAATTAGTTAATTAGCTCATAATGAAGACGAAAACACTTGGTTTTTCCACATGAAATTTTTTTATTATATACGACCTAGGTTTCGACTTGCAAAGTCATCATCAGTCACGTGAAGATGAATTTACAAGTTGAAACCGAGATCGTATATAATAAAAACTTTTCATATGGAAAAACCAAGTGTTTTCATCTTCATCACTACTTGCTAATTTTCAATTTTTAGAAATGAGTGTATTATGCTATTTGTAAACTTGGTATTATTTGCTATTTGTAAATATTGCGAGAAGAAGATGAAGGAAATCATCAGCCGTTAAAGGAAATTTGAGTGACGCGCACAGCTGTAATAATTTCATCCCTTTCTGTTCTATGGAGGTTGTTCTACCGTAGTTATCCAGAAACGCCACACATTTCTCTCTATAAAAATTTTCACCGAATGCAGAAAATCTAGGCAATTTTCAGTTTCAATTGAAATTTGAGTGACGCCTGCAGCTGTAAAAAGTCACACCCCTGTTTTCTATGAAGGGAATGCTACCGTAGTGTCCCAGAAATAGTCCATGTCACTTCATAAAATTTTTTATCGAATGCAGAAAATCTCAGTAATTTTCAGTACTAAATGGACGGTTCAATCAGATTCTAAAATTATGGGTGAAAAAATAAATTTCTCCAGCATAATACATTTTTTTCTGTATAGTAATAATCGTTGAGGAGAAACCAGGGCTTGATGTAGAAAATGTTTTTAGATGCACACTCCAAGTTCAAGTTTAAAGGGTTTACCAAAATGGAAGTTTAAGTTTAGTTTTTCAGGTCATTCATTAAGGCATTTTTAGCGTCTCTCATTTTAATATTTCATCATTTTTCAATAAATCCAGAGAAAGGATTCGAATTAGAGATGGGCGATTCCAATCATCGGATCGATTCGATGAAAAGGATTCGAATCGTATTGTGTGAATCGATCCGAATCGCATGGAGATCATATGATGAAAAACTGGATTGAATCGATTTTCCGTCAAGCAATTGGCTGTGAAAGATCACGTGATTCACAGTTGCTTTTAATTCTCGGCGCTTTATGAGACATTTTAAATTATATAAAAAAACTACATACAAACAACAACATTTTACTGAACGACCATAAAACATGTTTCCGTAGAATTTCGATCAACATATGTATCTATGTATTAATTATTTACGAGTATTCATACTGTTTTAATCATTTAATGATATTTACTGCAAAAGTAAAATTAACTTGGCTGATAAGACTTTGTTAAAAGAAGAAAGGTCAAAGAGATGTATTTTTTTGGAAAAAACGTTTCAAAATAACAGCTGGTTATTATGAACAGCGAATGATACTAAATACATGTTTTTAAATATCCTTTTTGGTTCAGAGGATCTCAAATGTTAATGATTTAAATATAATAATGGTAAATCTGAACCATATTTTTATAAAATTTATGTAGGCTATAGGCGTGACCTATTAATTAGGATATAAGTGGTAATTAGGTCCTTATAAAGCATGAAGGAAACAGGATGCGTCCATGGAAGTAGGACTCTCGCCGTCTCTGGAATAAAATAAAGGAATGCATTCAAATTAATTGGAGTCGCAATGATTTCAGTAGCAACATAAAAGTCATGACGTCAAGGCAGCTGCGAGTCGTTCCATGTAATAGGAGATACGCTCTTCAGTTTCCAGTCATTCAAAAGGAAAATATTTCAGGTATGTAGAAGGGAAGATCTCATCATTTTGGTATGAATGGAAAAATAAAGACATTAGGAGAGCTCAAGGAAGGAACGGAGTTTATTTGAGTATATATTGTTTATGAAATTCTTCTCGGAGGATCCTTCATACTCGCTCTAAAGGTCGAGTTATGCGCAGGAATTTTCCCACTCGGACGCACTTCATTTTGGATTAATCTTACATATGTTCATATTAGTAGAATAGATATCTGTATAATATACACATTATGTATGAGAAAAAGGAATAAGGTACTACGTATTTCTCAGAAATGGATTTCCACATAGCTATGCCTGAAAATATAGAACATTATGTATGCATCATTTATTTTGATAATAAAGAGTTAAGTCAAAATAAAATTCAATGGGTGAATTAAAAGGAAAACTCATTGTGAATGATAATTCTGCCATATTAGGTATCCAATTAAATTAAATCGCTTGAATAGGATATTAAAAATCTCACACGAAACTCAATTTTATTGTAACCTCTATTTTGACTAACGTCATGTTATGAAACGAATGGAAAAATCCGTAGTTATCACTTCATTGAATGGTCAGGGGAATTATTGTTATCCATGTGACGAAATTAAAGGATCATTAATTGATGAAGGTAGAGTGAAATGATCAAATTAATTTTTGAAACTAATTTCACAAATGAGAAGTGTATTTTTGAGTATGAAAATATTGCAGTTACTGATTTACATTGAATTAGTTGACGTAAACCCTAATTGAAACACTTTTCTTAGGAATTTAATGAGAGCAAAGCGAGGCACTGGGTATGAATGAAATACGATCTAAACTATTAAAAATTCACAAGGCATCAATTTGAAAACTATTTGAAAAATAATACACATAATTTAAGAGAAATAATTTATGGCAATTAAGAAGAATGAATCTACCACTGCATTACGTACAAAAAAGAGCAGACGAATGTGAATAAACTTTAGAATGACCTTACTACCTGTGTGTGACCTTCTCCCAGGCTTTCAATAGAGGGGCCGGCTGTCTTTATCTCGGGATGAGAGTGAGGTAAGAGTCTCCTCTTCCACCTAATTCCTTTCCTTATTAGAGAGTAAGACTTTCCTAAATGTTGGTATGAAGAAAATTTAGCACAAAGAGATTAAGAACAAAGAATTCAATTTAATTAAATCTCTCCCGAATTATAAATCGGTGTTAATTAGAATAAGAGAATTATGATTAATCCTAATTATAGACAGCATGGAACTGTGATTAGGAGGGGAAGAGGAGAAGGGAGGAGTTTTCAAACAAATAAAGCTGGGATTGGACATCCCAGAGAAAGAAGTCGATGATTGAGATAAGTAATTGAATATTATATATATATTTATATTTTTTTTTTGAGAAAAGACAAACATGTTGATCTTTGCTGACGACAAAGCCATTCGTGCAAAGAAGAGAAGTATAATAGTGTGTTTGGATATGAGCATGAGAAATAAAAACTAATCATTAAAAAAACGTGTAACTACGGTGATATCTTACTAAAATAGGTTTCTGCAGTTTAAACTGCTATAGGTACGAAAATTCAAAGACAAAATTAAGGAAGGATGCAAATTTTTAAAAAAATCCATGTATGCATCAATGACATCATTTTGAGTATACAATGTGAGAAAAGACTGCGAAAGACTTAGGACAAAGAGAAAATATAATTATTATAGAAGTGTAATATGTCTCACCAGACGACCCTGACGATGATGATATGGTCATGCCGGGAAGGACAACGGAGTGAGGAAAAACAAGGCTAACGATAAAAATGGCGATGACGAAGTCCTGGTACAATATAACACTGATTAGCGGTGATAATGGTAAATATTGCGAAATGAAATGAGCAAAGTGGCAGGCAGAGGTTTGGAGAAATGAAGATATGTCGAGGAACTTAATGAAAAGATATGTTGCTTTTACCACGAAATACAGATATGTAAATGAGATCTCCACGTCCTCACCTTTGATAGCCCAGAGCCATAACGACGTTACACCACGTGCCACACACAGAAAAAAATTATTTTCTGTATTCCTAGTCCCGGGCTTTAGGACCAGAAGGCAAGTCAGCCACCATTGCGGGCTAGGGCTTGACCATTTCACGGTGGAGAGGAATGGCTTAAAAAAAATGGACAAGAAGCAACCCTTCCCCTTTGATTTTTCCTCTGCTGAAAGCCCTATCCAAATCGCCAACTGCCGTGACACTTTTAATGAGAATCCTCTTCCTTTCCCTTGCACCTTTTTGACTCCGAGTTTCGCGGGCGGCTTTAATGTTTCCCGGGCTTGTTAAAGGCGATTGGTCCGCCAGGCCGTCCACTTAAAAACTCCCACTTCCCCCCCTCTCCCCCCCTCCCACGGGGATGCTAACAAGCAGCTCGCGGGGGTATCGTCGCCCTCGCCGGGCGCTCTTGTAGTCGACGGTCGCTTCCGCCCTCGGTCGAAATTTCACGCCCGGGACCTCCCATTGGCCTGTGAAACGGAAATCAGAGAAGGAAGCACGTGACCCCGGGGTAAGCGAGATGTTCAAGGGATCTCATTATTGACGACAAATGACGACGACGCGGTACTATTAATTGACATTAGGCTCCCCCTCCCCTGGCCATAACTGATTGACTTTGTCAGTCATGTTGCGAAACTAATCATACACCTACCAGATGGTTTCTCAGCGCCCTTGAGCCGTTCGCTTACGACTTTATTTCGCGCGCCCTTGAATCACTATTACCTTACGTGGTCTAATCGTCACAGGTGGATCTTCGGTGAATCCTCTACGGCACAATATCGTGGTCTCCTTAAAATCTCATATCTTCTAAAAACTGCGAAGGACGTAGCGCGTCTTTAATTGTGCGCCAACTCTTTGGCTACTGAACGGGCGTCAGGTTCAAGTCCACGTGTTTCCTTTGGGTACCTCCTGCCAGAATCCAGGCTACGGGTGATTTTCAAGGTAACAGATCCTTCTGGGAAACCACAGGTGTCAAGAGGGAAAGAAATTGACCTTCCTACCCTGATGAGTGAATTTTCACAAGTCGTTGGGTGTAGGTCGTCCTCGGAAAGCTCTACCTCGTCAAATAAACCAAACTTGGGATTGAATATTGAGACTTTATAAAAAAAATGACTATTCGGGCGAAACCAAATTCATAAATTTAAATTAGGTGTATATTACTATTTCTTCTCTGCTTCAATATATTTCTTCTTTCTTCGTGGAGTTGCAAATGATTTAAGCGTTCTATATGTTTCACGCTCTTATAACAGCAAGTGGGAATTATTTATGTGGCAATTGGATGTATGCTCTTGTTAATACCTAAAGCGAACGTATTCTCCCTACCAAGATTGGCATTGCCAAAGATGTTAAATATAGCAGAGGACCTCATGATACTAATTTAATATTAATAAAGAGAAAATTATTCAGTTTTGAAATTTTATAATTTTTCAGTTTTGAAAACCTTTTATCTCTCTTCGTTCCGCCTAAAATTCCCATTCCTTTCCCATCTCGCCCTCTATTTATATTAATTCTGCTGTTACAGTCTTCAACGTCGTATTGACTCTTAGTTTGCGGTCCAACCAATTTTAACCTTTTTTTTTCGCAATTCAGTTATTGCCACCAATAAACCTAAGGACTGTACGAAATCGATGTCATTCTTTTTGAAGTACTGTTGATTCAACGTCAGGACACCTTCCGTGAGAAATTATTTATCACTGCGGGGGTTGACTATATGAATAAGTATACACAGCAGAAACATTTTTTATTTTATCCACGTTTATGGAGAATCGAGAAAAGCATTTTAGGAACGCCATGACAGTCACTTCTCCTTTTTAGGAGAGATAAAAATATTAAAATTTCACTCGAGAGAAAGCTGGGAGATTTTCGGAAATTATTTGCATTCGCTAGCCTTTTTATTCCCGAGGAATATTCTGTTAGTTTTTAAATAAAATTCGGTATTTGCGCCGAATTAACTTTCTCAACAAAACATAAAAATAGATTCCCCAAAAATCTTTTCCGGGCTTAATAAATGTATTGATATAACATCCTGTGGAATTCCAAAATATACCATGAGTAAAACTTATACGAATAATGAAACATAGATTTTTATTTATTAAAAATATTTTTCCTCTGTTCATGTTCGTCTCCAAGCACTACTGATTGATTTAAGAATGTAATTTCGTTTACATGAACTATTTACTGCTTAAGAAATCCGATTATTTATAATGCTCAATTTTATTGCTTCCGAAACGCTATGACTTTATGGATTTAGTCATTTGTACCTTACATATTTTAAAATATGTTTACTTCCCACATTGGTAAATACAAGCCACAATATTCCAAAAAAATAATACCAAATATATTGAAAAGACAAAGAAATTATTTTGTTTTTTCTCTGTAGTGCTTATGACACTTCCCTTTGCTCAGTCACTCATTTCTTGTTGACGCAAGTGTGCCTTGTCTCTCCCGAGATAAGTAACAGAAATGCGTTCGGTTGGAGCGAACGAGGTCGATACTTGGCGAATTTCATCCGCGGCTAAAAATTTTGTGCTCGACCGAGGCGAATAAAGTCAATCTTCCCCGGAAGATTGCCTTTCCAGTTCTTAATCTTTTGCAGCGAAGGCTCGCTCGGTTTTTTTTCTCGGATGACTGGGAGTGAAACAATTCCTATTATTCACCATCGCCGTCATCATCAACGCCGAGCGGCACAACAACTACTGCTTTTTTATGATGTTAAAGGGGCTTATAAATTCCCTGCTTTGGTTACTCATCTGGCGATTATATTCCCCTTCCTTGTTTTAAAAAAATGGAGAGAGAGAGAGAGTGTGTGTGCAGGGGTGGGGGAGGGGAGGCGGAGGGGAACCTGGAAATATAATGGAGAGGGAGAAGGGGTGGCCCTCCATCCATTGGAGAGGGTG
>WURS02446711.1:0-14492 GCA_011762765.2 Rhinocypha anisoptera
CCGTCACCTTGTGGAAATCCATGATAGATTGATGGTTTTTAAAAAATAACTTTTATAATTCCACAAATAATTTTTTTATAATTTTTTTAATAAGTTTTATTTGTGGAATTATAAAAGTTATTTTTTAAAAACCATCAATCTATTTGTATCTATACTTCAAGATTGCTTTTCTCTGTATTATTCTCACATATTTTCCATAATAATCTCTCCAAGCTGAGTGATTTATATTACAACGCTTTGAAAAACAAGGTTTTCATTTCTTTATTAATGTGATTGCATGATTAACCTTTTATTTTGGCACCTTTATTAAAATTAAAAAATGTTATTCCATATACTGATTCTCCGAAAAATTAAATTAGACAAATAAAACGAGATTCCCAATTATTGCCTAAAATGATAGTCTATTGTGAGTACTTTTTATGCAAAGTTTAATTTGTTATTCGCTTTATTTTATAAAATTGCTATTCTACTGTCACCGACTAACATATATTTTATCACCATATATATATTCTGAATGGCTTCAATTAATCGTTGTGTGTTTGTTGTCTTAGATTTATTCTTCTATTTATTTTAATGTTGGCGCTGATGAACGACAATATGATGTTTATCTTAAAAACTGCATATTTCTCTTGGATTTGAGAACTTTTTCATTATTTTTCAGATCCATTTAAGTTGTTCGGCGAAACCGTCTACGGGTCTTTCAGAGGTGAGTTGAAGAACACGCAGAATATATCCTTGTATAACTGTTTTTCATCCATTAAATTTTTACTCGAAGTTTGCTTTAGGAAATGCGCCTCCCTTACCTTTCGATATTTGTGGATAACGTCGGGATCTGTTAGTTCGAGGCATCGGTCTTCATTAACCGTGGTAGGTCAAGGAACTGATTTATTATATCCCCTGACGGCAAAAACCGGTACAGAACAGGTGTTTTTCAGAGAGATAGGTCATTGTAAATGCCGCGAAATCTTTTTCATTTTTACCCTTGACCTTTGGGCATAATAATGCTGAGTCATTGGTTTGATAATGACTTAGGAAAGTGTTGAGTGTCCTTCCACGCACAGGGAATGTAAAAATAAGTCGTTCAAAGATGAGGTTTTATAAATTAAACGTCTCACGTAAGCTAGCTTATAACGATCTGCCGATGAAATAGATTTCATGATTTTGTCAGATCTTTCGTCATAGTAAGATTTTATGAGTTACGATTAAATTAATCCATGCTTTTATTTTCTAATCGTAATCAGGAGAAATGTACCCTTATTAATAGAATTAAGGATACTTGAATGACACATTAACATAACTAATCGGTGTGAGTTACTTAACATTTGATGATATCGCAAGAGAGGAAAGGAGAAGCTCCTTCCACCACCTCCGACTCCTTGTTTCCCCCCTCCCCCATGACCGCACTATATGAACTTATATATACGAGTGTAATTCAACATTTCAGTTCCTGATGATGATGTAGTAACATCGAAACCTGGTAGAAATAAACCTCTATTTTTGTGGAAAATTGCACTAATTTACTCGAAATGTTAAAATTCCACCACATCACGCCTGAAACTTCGATCTTTGTTAATTTTTTTGATTGGTTGTAGTCAGCAAGGCCATATCGCCTCCAAATTATGAGCCAAAACCTCTTCAAAAAGCGACCCAAAAATAGAAGGAACCAAAAATACTGTAAGGCAAGAAATATTTTTAATTAAGGAATTTCCTGTTTGGTTTAGTCTAAATTTATCGACGAATTCTACTCCGTGTGCGTCATTTGGCCAATAGACAAATTCTAACTAAATCATCGGCAATCTTACAGTGTTTAATCACTGAACGTGATACATGATACATGATTAGCGTGAGACCCGCGCATCTTTTGCTTCATGTCAGGAGTGTAAGTGGTAGCCTTCTGCTGGTTCCCTCCTCTTTGGGTGCCGCCGCGAGTCACCGCGGAGGATGGATGCGTGGAGGTTGGGCTCGACCCCAGTGGTGCGCACGTGCGCCCTCTCAGGTTCATGGCCACGCTCCGTAGTCCGTCATTTTTTCTCTTCCTCTCTCTCTCTCTCTAACCCAAGGCCAATATATATGCCACCGATGAAGGCGGGGAAAAGCGCATCGAATGGCAGTGATGGAATTATGGGAATCTCTGAAAAAGTTATTCCAACGGCAGTTTCCTCCCGCGGTCTAACCGCAAATTACACAAGGGCCAAGGCACCACCTTTGTCCACCCCCCCCCCCACCCCCGACGTGCCATCAACGTGGGTGCTTCGATGTTCTCGTGAACGACTCCGAACTTCAGCACTTCACGATATTTTCAGCATGCACCACCCTGAGAGACTTCAAAAGAGGCCCTATTATACCAGAAAGTACTGTCAAGGGTTTCGTTAAGGCTTCGTTCTTCTTCTACAAGCTTCATCGTTGTGAATATTTAGGTTGAATTTTCATGGGGTGACACTACTTGCGTCCTGCAGGCTACTCTAATATTTACTTGTACTTTTAGTTATTTTTCCGTTCCATTCCGCTCAAAGACCGAGCATGCCAAAAAATTATATTTATTCACCTCTCAAAGTAAAGTTGCTCAATTTTCATAATTTCATTTCGAGTTTTGGCCATCATATGCCTTCACACCCATATACAAGAGAGGAGAGGAATCTATCAATGCGATTCGCCGAGAAAACCCTGGTCATACTTTTGCTTTATTTTATTAGACTATTGTTGACATGGGTTCGGCTGGTGATGTGGAGGAACGACAAAAGTAACTCCTACGAAGTTACGAGGTTTTATTACGTAATTGATAATTGAAATAAAATTTATTATGTTGGTATTAATATTCGGTGAATATAATACGCCAAAATGTCATCTGTTTTGACATATCACTAATAAGAAACTCCTTTCTGAAAATAAATTAGCTGTTGTTGTTTAATATTTTTCTTTTTTAATGTGAGAATTTTATTATTTTTTACTTTCAATGTCGCAAGTTTTTGTTCATTTTTTTTGTTGATACCTAACACTGTATTGTACCTACGTTATGTATAAATAATTGATGACATAACATTTATTCACCATCTGAGTAATTGTAATCCAATGTAGAGAAAATTTATTAATTGCAGAGTCAAGCAATAAAAAAACTACATATTTACTCGAAAAATAAATGACACAGTGACGAATAATTCCGGCTAGTTTGGAATTTTTTTTTCTACTTTCGGGTACAAAACTCACCCATTTATCAGTTAATATTATGTGAAGCAATAATGCTAATTCTATAACTTCTTCTCTTATTTCTGGCGTTTACTTTCTCAGGATATATCCTAAATAAGCATCATTATCATTCATCGTTATCTTTTAACATTTATCAATTATTATTTATCATTCGTTATTTACGTACCTTGCAAAATATTCTGTCAGAATTATTTATTTACCATGCGAAATAATTCTCTTATGTTGGTCGTAGGTAATTAAATTTAACTAGAATGTGGTGAAGGAATAATTGGCTTCCTTCACCACATTCTAATATTTGTGGTGTGAATTATATTGTTATGAATTAAAAATAATAATAAAGATATTATTAATATCTTAATAATAATTATTATTAAGATTCTAAGGTAAAAAATCTTAGATATTTTTTGTAAGGAATTATAACTTAAGTGTTAATATATTTGTTAAAAGTTTTAATGGTTCATTTATAATCTTTTACTTTTGCTTACTGTTTTCAGAGTTTGTGGATCAACGTTATTTATTATTAATTTTTTAATCCAAATATTTTAAAATTTACATTGTTAACACGCCCTTCGTTTCCATAAATACAAAAATATATTTCACAATTATATAAAACGTTTCAAATTCCATTTACTTTCCCAAGCCATTACATTTTTAATATAATATTAACAGACAAATCAATTTTTAATCATAATTAATTTCAAATGCACAGCTACAACTTTTCATTAAGAGTAGCTGATATCACCAAAATAAGTTTATGATACTTGATAGTTTCATGGTATATGTAATTATTATCCTACTGCCCAACAATCAAAAATGAGATTTTTAATTTACATCTTGATGCATTACCCAGTACAGGATATCATTCTCGAAATAATTTATTTCTCTGTACTTCTGTGATAAAACTTTTAACTCCTATGTTACGGGAATGTCTTACTGTACATCAATACGGGTTCATCAATCGACATCAATTTCCTACTATCAGCCTTCGATTAAAAAAGGATCTGAGTTCTTAACAATATTCCCTATTGCGGAGTGACTTGCCACTCACGTACACATGAACCGCTCCTCTTCAACTTTCTTTAAGAACCTCCCATCACCATAATGATATTCCCATTATCATAGCGTATTCTCCATTTTCCCTCATGCAGCAAAAGGGAAAATGTTGGAATCACTCCCATATTTTTGTTTCCTTTTCCTCATGAATGTCTTTGGGCCATCAGTTACATCTGCCGAGGTACTTTTTTCCCGCGATGGCCGTCGGATCTCACAATAACATCATCACCCTTCCTCCCGCTTTACCTCACATAGCTGACCTCAGTGGGCCCCACTGTGACGACTGGGGAAATGGAGGAAGCATCGAGAGTCGCCCCCTCCCGTTAAAAGGGCGCAAAAAAAACGACGCACCCGACATCCAGCCAGGATGTATTCCCACCTGTGGGTGTGGAAAGGGTGAGGTGATATGGTGCGGGAAGGGGGCGGGGTCTGAGGCGGAAGGAGGCCGCGGGGTTCCCCTCGCACCTATACGGGCGCAATTTCGCCAGCTAGCTCCGTAGTAGGATGAGACCACGCCCTGTAACAACAGCTTCCTTACATCCTTTAGAGAGAACTCAACCGCTCATCTTCCACTTTTTTTAACCGCGGTGTTCGTCGGGAATGTGCATGTTTGTTTGTCTTTACCAGGCGAGTCTTTCCGTCCGTCAGTCGGACAAAATCCCGTTCCACCAAACGCTTCTTTTGAATGATCAATCTAATCTGTGCCTCTGAGCCGTTAAGTCCAATTTTTTTATGATTCTCAAAATGATCTGGTGACCTTGTCTTATCTATTTAACTTGGCATGGGTACCGGGAATATCATTCGATCAAACATTCGCAGAACGGGAGTGGTTTAGAGTCTTTAGGTTAAAATGTATCGAGATCACCTTCTATGTGGACACCGACGTGATAAGAGAGCCAATTAACACAAGGATATCCGCTTCATAAAGTTATTAAGGAATAAAATTTTACGATCACTTAGTCTAGATACTACCTTCATATTTCTTTGATTTAAGGAATTAAACATTTACAACATATAATTAATATTAATAATAATAAACTAATAATGACGTTACTCATATATATATATATATATATATATTTTAATTGACTATAGTATTTCATCTAAATATTTTCCACAAGATTAATATATTCATTTGTTTGTGTCCAATGTGTCATTATTATATCGGAAGAATCTGATGAATGAAGAACATATACCTTCAGCGTACGAATCAGCTTATTCCAATCTAACTTGCGATTCAAATCCAAAAAATATATGTTAAACAACTATCAACTGCAAAAATGTTAGCTGTTTAACAACGAAAACTTGAACTTAATGGAACTCATCAATAGAAATATTGAAAAATTTTAGTAGGTCTTATGTTATTTGCCTGGTTTTTGTTGTTATACATATAACAGGAAATTGATTCCAATTGTGCGATTAATAATTTCTTAGGAATACCCGGTATACATAAAAGAGCATTTTCGTAAACTTATTCACCACCTGGGTACATATCTTTTTGTGGTAAACAATGCTGTTATTAGTGTTGAAATAACTAACATAATCATACGGTAGTGAAAGCTAAAAATGAGCATATATATATGACACCTGTCCATATACGAGATATAATTACAAATACGAGAAAGGGGCATGGAAATAACTGCATTCATTACAACTTTGATTATTATTTCATTTCAAGTACACATTTACGATAATTTTGACCGATGTATCGTTTAATTTGGGGAAGGGATTGCAAGAAGATTGTAAGAGTCATCATAACTAAAGGATAGATGTATTCTATATTTTCAGGAATAACTATGTGGAAATCCATTTCTGAGAAAAAAGGAATAACGTACTACGTATTTTTCCACTAAGATTTCCGCAAATATTAGTGGAATAATACGCAGTACGTTATTCATTTTTCTCTAAATGATAGATGTTTACGTTTCAGTTTGAAAATTGAAAGCTTTAACTGTTAATACCAAAAGATATGCATGAATTTACATCTACGAAATACCCTATGAGCCACCGCAAGGTCGAGTGTTGGTAGATTAACATATCGTAAACACCAAGCATGAATTCCTAAAAGGACACAGGCATAATTATTTAGTATTAAAATAACACTTTTCATACAAAATACGAGTATTCACCAATTAATTCATAGAGGAAGAATTTTATCAATTAAAGAAAGGTATAAATGGCAATATTGAGGAAAAAAAAACTGCGTTATAACTCCTAATTAATCTCATAAAGATTCCACTTATATCATATGTGTTCCCCAATGATAGGAGGAAGGAACGACATTTTAAACATATCAGTTAGTTTCGTATGACTAACTATCACATGACTCAATCTGTGGTCCCATCTAAAGGAGTATGAAGGATGTTATAATACTTTTCACCCTCTTTCCGGTAGTGACCTGACTCAAATTTACACGGTAACTTTTACCTGCATTTCAAGTGAAGATCAATGAGTGGCTCCCAACCTAATTCCTCCGGTGGCATCGTTAAACTGCTACGTTGATCATCAAACTTAAAAAAGTAATCATGGACGGATAGGGGCTTCCTTGGGTCACATTAGATGTCACACTGATTGTGTCCGATGACACACAACTTCTGCTCGCAACCTGTTAAAAATTGTTTTGATCTAGTTTATTACACTTTTTTCTATCCAGTAGATAAAGAATTTTTGAAGTAATTTACCACGAGGTATTCTGTCGAATGAATTTTTGAAATCTAGAGATAATGCATTGATTTTAATGAACTTTCGTTCCGGACTAAGATATTCGGAACGGAAAATACCAGTGGGTCTTGCAAGATACACTCCTGTTGAATAACTGCTGTTTTTTTAGAGTAAACACTGGAAATCAAGATACTACATGATGAACGCTCAATTATATGTCCTAAGATATAGCAGGAGATAAATATGAGAAAAAAAGGACGGGAATTTCTGGATACAACAATACCGCAATTTTTTAATATGGGGGTGCCATTGGCTACTTTCCTGACCTTGGGAACACTGTGATGGCACATTTATTTGCCAAAAATCATTTTCAAGCGAGCAACTACATATGATGACAATACCTGATGTCATTAAAATTGATGGTATTTTCAAGCGTCGCCATTAGTAATAACATTTCATTATTTAATCATTCCGGAATTACAGAGGTTATTAAGTATTACATTCACATTTTAAGATTTCACCTTTTTATATTTTTCGGGGCAAGTGGTTGCCCAGTAGGTATATTGCTCAGTTACCAAGTAGGGGTGTCGAATTCAACAACCCGTGAAGCCTATGGACACGTCCACTCAGAACTTATAAGTGAGTGATTTTCTGGGTACCAGATCTTCCTCGGAAAACGACAGGGGACACAGGGAAAGTAACTGCCCACCCCTACCATAAAGGGTGAATATTTACACGGATAATGTCCCCTCACCTATAAAACCATCTATAAGGTTGATTACTGTAGTAGTTTGGTAATCGTGCAACTCGGAATTAATGGTCCGTAGTGTCAATTTGCATGAAAGCAGCAATGAGCATTGCTGCTTTTCCCACGACTCCTTTCGTAGATATGCAGACTTTCTCTCTGAAAGGCATCGTTTTTATGTACATAGTTAATCACGTATCTCTGATTCTTATTTTCTAATATTTCAGTTAAAAACCGTTTGAACAAAGTGATTGGTGATTTTGTTGGTACGAAGACGAGAAATTACGACCTGTGCACATAAATAATCATATAAAATCCACCCATGGATTCAAGTTTCTCATATAGTCTCCCTGAATTTATTTCATTAAATCCATCTCAAATTTTAACTTCCAGTCTCTAATTAGCTTTCACTTAATTAACATTTACGGCGTGGTTTTTTTTTCGAGTACAATCAAGGTAAATAAATCAAGTTTGGTCCTTTTGCCCGTCAGGATGTTAGCATTCGTTGATCCCTCACCTGAGATTGCCATGTCATGATTCTTATTTTGCTATAGAAATTCTTTTTAATGATATCGCTGGGGCCGTTTCGAGTGTGGGCAAAGTCACTCGATGGGAACCTCGATCGCAGGTACAACTCGTGTTGCGTACGTGGTCGGTAAAAGTTGAGAACGGACGAGAAGATTCACGCGAGCGGCACGCTTTCTGATCTTCCGAGTTGCACTCCACTTCCCATCTTTCCCGCTCGGGGCTTCGGTCCTCTCGTCACAGTCCCGTGAACCCAAGAGGCCTTGGATGGGCGTCCATGTGGTAATTGGAAAGTTGGGAAAAAACGTCGAGTGAGTATTAGATTCATTTGCCGCTTCTTGCTGCCTAATTTGTCACTCTAATGCATCCCGGGAAAAGTTTTCCAAATTTAAATTTTCTAATAAATTATCTGGAACTTTGAACGTATTAGATACTAATTCTTTGATATAACTTAGCGCTCAATAACATTAGAACCTAGTTTAAATAAAAGCAAAAACAATAAGATGGATAAGCTCTTCATAATAAAATCTTGATTTAGATAGAGATTTAGTTTTTTTAGATTTGTTCAAAACATACCTATATCAACAGATTCTCACCATGGAGTTAGAGAAAAATGGTCGTCATTTGCTAGAGTAAGTCATAATTTGAATACTGGATCAAAAATCGCGGAACCTCTATTTGAATTCCATATTTTTAGACAGGAAAAAACGTAAAAACTCGAGTATAAAATTTTTACCACATGGAAAGCAGCTGATATGCTACCAAGAAATATGGTATCATTTTCCATTGACCTGACTTAGGTTAGAAGGTACGGGAGCACTATAATTTACTGAAGAGAAAGAGTAAAAATAAATAGCTTCCAATGATGCTTTTTTATTACATTCTTGATTGCAGATCTAGTAGAAACTCTTACTATTGTGGAAATACACTATCAATTTACTTTAACGTATACAAAATGAATTCAAAATGAACAAAATATAATTAAACTTCCAAGCGGATACCCCTAAGCGAAATGCTTGATAAAAAGAGTGTGATAACTAGTTCAGGATATCTGAGATTCGAGAAGACAATGTATTAGAATGCATGCAGAGGATGCAATAAAAGAAGGAAGGCTCTTTTATGTGTATAAAGTTAGTATCCAGGAATAAATAGAAAAAAGTTAAGAGTACTTAAGCAACGGAGAATGACTAAGGGAATCTAGAAATGACTTTAAAACAAATTAGATGGAGGGAAAACAGTAGAAAAGATGAATACTAAGAGAAGTAAAGTACTTAGGACCTCATTAGTCATGATTGTCGAAATGAAAACTAGAAGGAGACGAAAAGGAAGGCTGACAAAGGGAATATAATGATTCGAACAATGTCCCACAATAACCTGCCAGCCGCATAAGGCAGAGGGCTATCCATTAACAGGCCTGCAGTCTCATGTGCAAATAATAGAAAATATTCACATAGAAATAAACTAATATTGACGGTTTATGACATTTTAGCGTTTTTAGTCGTAAGTCATTATCGCTACTCGCGAGGACATAATTTTGTTCGAATTTTTTTTGAAGTTCCTTTGTAGACCGAACATTTTGTACGCCACCAAGCATTTCTTAGATATAAAGGACGTAGGATGAATCAAGCTTCTTTTGGAAAGTAAGAGAGAAAGGAAGAATTAGTCCTTATCATTGACACGGATTAGAAGAAAGCGATCGCAACTCCTGTGGCGAATGATCTGATAAAGAGGGTGGTAATGATGAAGTAGGACAATGCGACACAATGACACCAACAATACCGAAAAAAAAAGAATTGAAAATTGGAATGCACTTTCCTCAAGTAGGTTCAACCTGATGGACAAATTTCAGTCAAGTTTTTTCTACTGAAACGTGAAGGCCGCAATTAGAAGTTCCAGTTAATCAAGGCGAGTATGTCACGGAAATAAAATGAGGGAAATAGATTTGCAAACGTAGAAATTTCAAATGTAGTCCTTTCCGCTGAATATTAGTAGTAAACCTGATGTAACTATGAGAGGGATGGAGGAGAGGGATTTCGCAAAGTATCAATTCAGTCTATTTCTGAATTTTCAATGTTAAATGGAATGCATTTGTAATCAGTTAATTTAAAGCATCTCAGGTGTGGAGTCACCTCCTTTCAGTCTCCCAAGCTGTTTATTGTAGAGTACATAGGTATAATATATTCAGATATAGATAGAACGACTCTAATTCGTGTTAGCAAATCTTTTATAATTGTAAACGCTTAATTTCCTAGCAAACTTAATTTATAATTATTCATAGCATTTTCTTTCTGCTAAATTTATTTTGCTCTAATGCTCTTTTTATGCTAAATCTCTTTTGCGTGTAAATGATAAGGATTAATTCCTTCTTTCTATCTTACTTTCTTAGTTATTTATGGGTTTCGATCTGTGTTAATGTATATTTAACGTGGCTTCTCTAGATTTCAAAATTGTAAATAATATCATCATGCTGTAATTTATTTTATTAATTTGAATTTTTTGTTCGCATAATGTCTACAACTGCAAGAATTAACTTCCATTTCCTAAATCTTTTTCCCTCTCCATTGGCACATAGGAATCCTTTATCTGCTTGGGAAATCGAATCTAAAGCTACCTTATATTTGCAATGTTACAGCTGATAATCAATTTTCTTTCATTTCATACAGTAATGAACTCCTACGTTTAAACTATGAATGGGAAAATTATAGGCGAATAGAAGAAAAATCCTTCTTTGGCCACTCGCTGTGATTAATCTAAAAATCTTTTTAAGAAGTTAAATTCGTATTCATTTACTGATTAAAAATATACCCTTCTAAATCTCAAAAACTTAAGTAACATAGGGAACTGTCTATTTTTATAACTCACACTATTGATAAAGACTTTGATGAGGATACATTTGAATTAGGTAACTGTCATTTGGACCTTATGATCCAACTCGAAATCTCAAATAAACTTTAAATTTTAAACGTGAAGTTATTTTTTATTTTCATCTATTGATTCATCATATTTAATTTATGTCTATATTAAAATAAAATGTTTTCAGAGAAACAACGGTGAAATAACTAAATTATTTTTTATCTTACGTAAAAGCCTGGAGTGGCAATGGAAAGTATATAACCCAATAAGCCAATTGAAATTGTATGTTACGTACAACAGTTCCCTACGGATTTTTTGGATTAAGATAGTACAGAGGCTAAAATTTTGGTATTGCCAAACTTTGAATTGAGATTTAATTTAGAACTAAAACCCTTCATTTTACAAGTTTCCTATATTCTTATCCATAAAACCGATAATTGACGTTTATCATATGGCCTTAGGAATGAAAATCCCTAAGATGTAAAAATCTCGTATTGATAGATATGTTGATTAAATTACAGTTTTTCCGACTAAATCTTCACTATCCTAAAATTATTATATACTTACCATCCTCCTATAAAAGTATTAAGACCATTTAATTTATTTATAAAACACCAGTTTGAACAGTGTCCACATTTAGGTTAACTTTATTCTGGGACTGATCACTTAGAGGCTTTGTCTAACAAGATGAAATAATCAAAAGCTGAATGATTCCTTAATTGACAAAATTCTTCGTGTCTACGAAGATGATCATGTATATTATGTTAAAGATACCAGGGGTTCGGTGATGAGGAATCCCTTTATATCCCCTGTTTTAGTGTATCGTTCCATTTACCTCTCTGAAACCGAGCGAAATGCTTTCCTGTAGTAAACTTCGTCATTATCCTCGAGTCGCACGAATCGCTACAGCTGGGGACCAACGACTTTCCCCTCTCCTCTTTGGGCTTCTGCCTGCCGACACTACCGTCCATCGGGGGATAACAGTTTCCAAATCCAGGTCAGATTCGCAGTCCACACCCTTGGACGTCCCACTTACTTTGCGGAGGCGGGACGTTATTATTCACGAAAGTCTAAAGCGAAGAGTACTGCCCTCACCCGATCGAGCACAAATCACCCTCGAGGAGAGCAGCGAGCACTTATCGTATGGCGAATATCGAGGTGAGATACACAGGGAAATATGCGGCTGGAGGAGTGGAGGAGAAACTAGGAGTGAGCGCCTGGGTGAGAAGGGTCGCTATCTGTCGCACTTGGAACACCGGACGCGAGTTGGGTGCAATCAGAATTCAGGACACAATCCGATATTCGGTGAAATTTTACCTTGAAAAATTATCCCCACAGCAATATCGCAAAAATGGGAAAAAATGAGATCACATTTAACATTCATATTAAGAATGTTCGATGATCTAATTTCCTTTTTTAAAAATAATCTGTAAATAAATTTGTACCTACATGTAATTCAATTTATGAACGTCATACGATATGGATCTTGACACGGTAAAGTTCAGAATCTTTGACGTAGAGGAGAGAAAAACCTATTTCCGATTAGAAAACTTGAATTGTGGGTATATAGGAAAAAGGAGAAAATACGAAAGAACTTGGATAAACACAGACCAACAAAGAATACTCAAAGGAGAAGGAGTTGTCAGAGAAAACCCGTTATTGGTTTGAATGAAAACAAAAAAGCTTAAGGATAAAGAAAAAAGGTAGATTGTGTTACAGATAAGAATGAAACGTCATTTTATACGGTATTAATATAGGTAGAAATGGTATAAATTTGAATCAAGATATATTTTAAGGAAAAAGTCGCTTTAGCTGCTATCGAAAGGCCGTTACTAATGTTAGGTATTATTTGAACTTTCCGAAAAATATGAAGTGAGCCGTATTTGACTGCAGGATTATCGTGGCCATAGACTATAATTCCCGATATACTCTTAGCTTTGTTACCAATACTTAATTCGTGCATGTAGTTTCTCTTGTGTTCCAAGATCTTTGAAATTATCCCCTTTTATTATTTTTTTGGATGTACTATTTCCTTATTATCTATTCAACTCAATTTTCTACACCACACTCCGGAACTAATTTTTTTCTTCGTATTCTTATTACTCTCAAACTAGAGTCGAACACGATTAATATGGTAGAATACCGATTTACGATGTATTTGAGGAAGAAATTCTGCATACCTCTTTTATGAACGTTGCTACCATTTTTCTAACATTACATTATACACCGTAGATCCCTACCTGGAAGTCATGAAAAACCATCACAGTAGTAAACCATAAACTTAGTTTGTTAGGTGAAGTTAGAACTCATCAAGTACTAACCCACGCAACTCATGGGAATCCACACATCAAGGTAAGGGACACAGTTCCTTTCCTTTTTTTGCCTGTGGTATACCATTGTTCCCTGAATATCACTAGGTTCTTGCCGGAGGCGTCACTGATATTTGAATCCGGACTCACCTCCAGTAGATGAATGTTCTATCCCTAGGTCTACGGCGTCCCTAATTAACTATTCCATTAAAATAAGGTTTGCTGTTTGTCCTAAGTCTGAGGATTCTCGTTTGCAACGCCATTTTTTCTGGATAATGGTGGAGAGGAAATGATAATTATGACTAGATGTTTAGCAACGTTAAAGTTGGTGTTTTTGCGTAACTTTCTTAGACGAAAGTTTGTAGAATTCCATCATAGTAGGAGCAAACTTCGCACTTTCCACATGAATTTTTATTGGACACAACCGCGTTTGAAAAGTTAGGCTACATCATCCGATGACAGTATTGAAAAAATAAGCATGATATATATGTCAGAAAACCGTTCGAAAAGAGAAGGGGAAAATGGGGTGGATGGGAGATAGGCGTGGAAATAAGGAAGGATGAAGGAGGGAGGAGTGAGGGAGGGGAGCGTAAGGGAGGAAGGGGATATTATTGCCATAAATGCGATCAGGGAGAGGATTTATGGAAATTTTTGTTTCGAAGTTTGTCGAAACCTTTTTCGACAAATTTCGAGGAGTTTGAGCCTGAGTCTGAATTTTCGCGAAGAAAAAAATCATGACCACCACGAATTGGGTGTGATATACTCTCTTTAATGGAGATATTTTAGTTGGTGAATCTTCTGGCGAAGTGTGTCCCTCCCCCCCCTCGCTTGACCCCTTGATCTATCCCATTCCACCGTTAACCACTCAACCATTCCTTCCAAGAGTCTCTTTCCTTTCTCCCTTCCCCTCAATCCCTCGTCCCCTCTCCTGAATCCCTCCTCGCGAACTTCCCGGAGCCCGATCGGAATCTTTTGGACGCTGTGAGCCAAGGGGGAAGTTGGCACACTTAGATTTGGTTTTGAGGTCCGAAGGGGGGGGGGGGAATAGTGGGTCTGCATGAGGTTCGGGGGCGGGGGAGGAGGAGGACACGAGCAGAGTGGGCGGGGGGGGGGGGGAGGGAAAAGGGGGGGGAGGAGGGGGT
>WURS02446722.1:0-14492 GCA_011762765.2 Rhinocypha anisoptera
AAATTGCAAATTTTGTAACTTATTTCTTAGATTATGGATCGTTTCCACCACATCTCACCTGACTCCATAACGTTTATCAGGAGACTGTTATAAATATTTAAAACATTGCAGTAATATTGTAACGAAATTGAATTAGATGTCAGTGTGTATAATTTGACTTATAGTAAGGATGGTTTATTTGATAAGAATTCAGGTAATCCTCTTACCATTTTAAATCTTTTGAAAAATTTAAGACCTAGTTCTAGTTATGCACATGTTTGAGACATCTGGTGATTCTGTGCCCAAAACAGGGATTTCTGTTATTACATTGTGTATTGTTAGATGTGATATTTTTGTAAGAATTATTATTGTTTGACCTTACTCATCCTTACCAGTAAATACTTGATGATTTTTTTGCTTTTTTTCAGAGGTGGAAGAATTCCGTCAATTTATTGGTCCAAAGTATAATGTTTTACAATGGAAGCCATCCATGAAGTTGAAAAAGCTCTACCAAGATGGAGGGATAGCTATCATTGAGCAAATAATATGTTCTCATGCAAGGTATTTTTGCATTGTATAATCATGTCTCTCCAAACACTAAATTGCTATAGTATTTTGACTTTCCTAGTTTATGGTTCAGATAGGTTTCTCGGTAAGTAATTGCAGTGAATACAAAGAAATTTAAGCTTCTTAGATATGATTTTCGTTCTCTACCCCTCTGCAAACAAAATTTGATTGTAGTATATCCATATTTTTCTTCATTTTAAGCACTCTGTCCCATGAAATCCCTCTCTTTCCCATTATCCTCTACTCAAGGATGGTGGTTGGATTATTACAAAATCAAGAGAGGTTTTGGAAGCATTGTCCCCAATCTGTGCCAGGGTGACAAGACTTTTTTTGTCTGTCCTTGTACAATTTCAACATCTGAAAAGTGATCATTGGTGAAATTTGGAAGGCTCCTGTACAAATATAGGCTTTTCTTATGTATAGCATAACATTTAGAACATCAATTTATTTTCCACTTAATGCAATTATTACTGTAATAACAATTGATTTCTTGTGTTCAGGTATTTTATTGGGACTCACGAATCAACATACTCGTTTCGCATACAAGAAGAACGTGAAATCATGGGCTTTCACCCAGACTCAACATTTAATCGCCTTTGTGGTGGTGATGTACCCGTCGCTAATGATACCAACGTTAAAGGCAAGGAACCTCATTGTGAAAGCCCTTCACGGTGGAGAATCGTCTTCTAGTATGTGACCTTTTACTTTTTTAGATTTTTACACACGTGTCAAATTTTTTTTAGGTATATTTTTTGTTTTTGATTCTGGAATGTAAGCTGGATGGAAATACAAAACTAATTTGTTGAACTTTCCATTTTAATGAAATTGCATTTTGCAACCTCTATATGACCCATTGAAGTAATTAATGTTGTTATGTTTTGTGTATGGGGAGGTAGGGTGAAAGGATTAGATGTAGTATTGTATTCAGACTTTTTAAATTTAAAATTAATATCATCTCGGCTCAAGAAATCCCCTTGAAGTGATCTGAATGATCCAGTCTGGGTCACACTTAATTACTTCTATGAATAACCCTCTGGCTAATGTTGGTCATTTTATACACTGGATGAATAAGGAAAATGGAATATGTATATGCATAAAAATTTATAATAGATAAAATATTTTATTTCAAATATAAGTACAATCTCTCATTGTTGTCACATTTAAATAAAAATGCAATTAAATACTCATAGGTTGATTCACCCTTCAACAGTAGAAATGTTTATGAAATTCTTATGAATCCTATCACATCATCTTTATTCATATATTTTTTTAACTTGATTGGCGACAGACTGATGATGCCTAAATCATTAAGTAATAATTCATTGACAACCATATATCTTAATCTTGTATTTTTCCTGTGATTCACTGTTGACAATGCATGTCCTGCAAAAACTGCCTGGGATCCTTCTAAAATTAATGTGGCAGGGATGAACTTAGGTTTCTACTTCCCATTTTACAACTATACAGTTTTGGTTTCTTTGGACTTAAACATGTACACGACATCTTATTATTATAATTTCACGCTATCATCTTTAGTATATCTTTTGTATTTTGGTCATGTCCTGTGAACTTTTGCGAAAACCTATACTTGGTTTCATGAAAATAAACACACTTTCATCATTATCTCCACAAATTGGCTTTGTGAAAAAAAAAGATTCATTTGGGTCAAGTAAATAATACATGCATGTTATTATTAAGTATTCAAACCTTCAACCAGATTCATGCTCATTGGGTGAAATTAGGAACGTCATCTTAATATGTATGCCACCAGTGGGCAGGCTTGTATGATGGCTGCCACACACCTTCTAACATCAATACAAACCACTCGGTGGCAGATTATTTGGTAGGCCAAGTGCTCATTCCGTATAGGCCATCATTATGCCAAGTTCATTTCCTCTTGGAGATGTTGACACCATATGCTTCCAAGTTTATTGACATTATCTTATTTTTCAATGTTACCACGATTCTTACATAACCTTGTAGTTATTGTTTTGTTGTTGTAAGCATTGTTGATCTTATGCAATACTTATCAGTGGCAAGGAACAGCTGTTTCACTACATCCACACATCTTATTGAAGTTTGTCTTCACCGAAATGCACTTTTTTCATTGATGTGTTGCACAGCTGCTCTTGCCAGGCTTGTGTAGAAAATTCACTAGAACTTATTTATCAATTTTTTGTCCACGAACCCATTTACTCCACCTAATCTCCTCAGGTTACTCATTGAGTATAAAAAAAAGTAAAATCACAACACAGTCACAGCATACACGAAGGTGATAAGAGTTAAAGTAACATCCTTCCACCTTCAAGGAACTCTGCTGTCTTCATTATCTGATGATATTAGTGTCATAATTCAGATCCTATTCATTAGTTAAAGTCTTATTTTGCCAGACTGAATTTGATCATATATGTCCTGAGTAAGAGGTTCGTATCCACTCGATGAAGCTTGATAATAAAGTTTATCTTTGATGCACGCAGGATTAAATCCATCCTTCTGCAAATCTACCTTTTTCAGCTTGTAAGTTCCTAATAGGAAAATAAAAGAAAATTAAGACATGATTAGGGGCAGTCTTTTGTTCTGAATCAATGGGTATCTTTGCTCCTCCTAATAATTAATTTTATTATCATTAACCTTTTTTGGTCCATTAAATTTAGCCCATCTACATGGTCCATGACTATTTCAATGAAGAATATTTAAAACAATTGTTAAATTTTAAGTGAGTTATAAAAACAGCTATAATTAATGTAGTGTACAATATGTTGGCATGTCAGCTGGATCTTATATGTGCAAATAGCTACAACTATGAAATTCATGCATCTGTATAAACTGAATGATGCAATACTTCTTTTTCCTGTATGGAAAAGTACTCTTTAACAGACATTATAAAATCTGTAGTATTTTAGCCTTTCCATCATCTTTCTCTTCTTAAAGTCATAATCCACCACACAATTGCAATCTTTTAAATAGCTTGCTATGGCCTCCATTAGAATGAATCTTTTTCTAACTACTTCAAAAAACATATGATTGTGGAGCTACAAGCCAGGAAAAAGAGTCATATTTCTGGAAAAAAAATTTTGAAACCTGATTGGCTCCTGGGCCCAATGTATGCTTCCAATATCAAGGAAATAAAAAGTGTCCAATTCACTGGGTACAATCATTTCCATTGTATCCTGTCCGCCAATTTCACTGTTTGATAGTTTGGACAGATTTCAATCTGAAAGATTGAAATCTGGAATATGGCTCCCTGTTGTTTCACTTGATAAATTCATAACCCTCTACAGATAGTTTCTCCAAGATTGTTAGAGAAGTCTTAACTTACTCATTTCCATATCTTAGGATGTTGACTTGAATGTTGTGTAGGATGTGTATGCAAATGGAAATTTTCATGATAAAAAATAAGTATATTTAATAAATTGTCTTTGTAAACTTTTTAGTAATCCCGTTTTAGTATATTAATTTCAGTTACTTTGCATGCCTCAATATTAAACTTGTGACTTGAATTTGACGGCTCTTTATCAGAATTTCATAAACCAGACAAGTACCATAGCCATCAAGAAGAAAAAGAAGGTATCAAGTTAAATGCAGTACAAAAAACACGTTGACGGGTTGAAATAACCAAAATAAAGGGGCGGGGTGTTCTTCCCACACTAATGCACTCTAGCCAAGGTTAGAATGAACTACTTAGTCCACCCAGAGTTGGGGACAGTGACATCTCTTGAGAAAAGGCTACAAAACACCTTCAGTCCTGCGCATCCTTAAGTATTGAAACACGACCACCTGAATTTTAATAGAAAATTGTACACTACATACAATGATAGAAAAATAATGCACCTTAGTTTTGATGCTTAAGCATTGAAAGGAATAATATGTGACAATATAGTGATGTGGCAGACAAGTCAATTCCCAGATTATCATATTAAACCAGTAGGGAATAGCCAAACTTACCAGTCATATCGAGCTCAGTGAGAACACGAATAAATATTGGACGAGCGTATGTTGGCAGTGTTTTCTGGACTCCTGAATGCAGTGCTGCTAAGTCTAATGTGTTTTCCTTGTCAAGGATAGCCACCATTCCAGCACGCCCTTCAAGGCCAGTTACCTAATCAAAGTGGAATGAGGAAACACAGGTACGCATAAATGCAGAAATTCATTTAAAAACAGCATGCCTTGGTTTTGAAATAAATAATTTTCATTCTCCAGTGACTGAAAATTTCTAATCCATTAACTTCCCTCCTGAATTTAAATTACCTCAACTCCATAAGCTACAGCATCACGGAAACCAATTACGTTACTAATCACAGCCTCAACCTCTGATGTAGACACATTTTCACCCTTCCACCTGTAATGAAAAGAATTTTTAGGAAAACATGCCAGGATGTAGAATAAAATTTCATTTCCAAGCATTGCAAAAACTAAAAGGGAACACACCATAACTGTTTCCCCTACCGATTAATAAAAATATGAATGTCTGTAAATCTGGTGGAATTAGTATTTGTGAGAAAAACTAAATTATTTTTTACCCTTTGATTGAATGCCAGGAAGAGAAATAAATTTAATTATGTGGCCTATAATATGAGGGTTTGGTGTTGAGATATTTGTCAAAATTTCTTTGGGCTCTACTTTTACTCACAACTATTTTCCCCACTACATGCTTTTACTTGTGGATTTGATTGGAAAGAAGGTGTAAAAAAAAACTTATGCTTACTGTGTTGACAATTTGAAATATTTCCTTACCTGAAGGTATCTCCAGTTCTGTCTTTAAAGTATAAATATCCCAATTCATCCATCACCAGAATATCACCTGGAAGGATAAAAGTTTATGAGTATATGTACACACAGAGGCTCATTAGCAGGTCTCCTTTTACTGCTATTAAAAAACAAGCATTGCAGAATTTGATTTACCACTAGAGAGAACAAACCTTAAAACTGGGACTTTCCAAACATCATGCTCTAAATGAAAAGCAAATCATTATTATCTGATTAAGTGTATTATTGCAAGACTGGCACAATCTATTAAATGCCTTTTGGTTATTATTTTTGATGGATTACAGACATTGTCCCCTCATGAATTGATTGATTACCTGAGATGAATGCGGTGTCTCCCTTTCGGAACACATCTCTGACCACCTTCTTGTCCGATGCACCCTTGTCAACGTACCCGTGAAAAGCACGCAATGGGTCGTGCGGGATAATCTTTCCGATGAAGACCCCTGGCTCTCCTGTTTCAATAATATATTCGGATATTCATAAATGCAATGACATAATTGTCATAAATCATGACATGAGTCCAGTGCGACTTGCAGGAAGCCACGCCAGCTGATCGTACCTGGTTCGCAGACTGTGCACAAGCCACGCTTGTTGCGAATGGGTTCTCCAGTCGCGGGATCGGCCCTCACGATAGAAATCGGATAGATCCATGGGGCAATGCGAGAAATAAATCCTATCGCTCCAACGGTGTCATCGATATTTGCTGCAAAGTTCATGATGTAATTTAGTCACCCATGCAATGTAAAAAGATCAAGAAATATTTTATACCTCAGTCCTCGTTTCATAATGCTATCACCGAAGCTTAAAAAAACTGTTATTGTTTAAAAAAGGCACATTTTTTTTAAAGGGTGGAAAAACGACCAAAAACCAAACTGAAAATTGGGTTGTATACATATATATACTTGGATTTGAATTTTGTTCCCCGGTCATTCTTATTGAGTGAAAATCTGACCAGGAAAATGACGGGCAAAAGTTATTTCTTCTCTCCCGTGGGAAATTCTAACGTAATTTTCACATCCACGATCCAGCCCTTATAAAAATGCATCCCATTAAAAAAAAACATGCAACTTATCAGGTTACCCACCGATATTAGCATTTCCCTCTGTCGCGCCATAGAATTCTCCGACGTGGGATATGCCAAAGCGTTCCACAAACTGGGACCATATTTGAGGTCGCAGACCGTTTCCAAAGACTGTGCGAATTGAGTGACTTTTGTCGTCTGGGTGTGAGGGTGTGGAAAGCATGTAGCGGCACATTTCTCCAATGTACTGACCTACCTGGGATTGGAAAAAAAAACTTTTGTAGTGATACTTAACATTGCCAGCCAGTTTAATAATGCATTTGCACTCTCTCAGTGGTGAAGCACCCTACCACACACACACACACCCCCCACACTTTGTATCCCATTGGGTATAAGAACTCCACTGTGTTTCACTTGTCGAGGGTGAGTTTTTTTTCCATATACTTCATGCATGGATGCACCCAGGTTTTCACACAATAGGTGGACGATATTTCATCATTGGTGAAAGCGATATAGTTGTGTCAAAAAAAAAATATATGCATTATAGACCCTTGCTTTACGAAGGATTGAAACACAATATGATTAATTCACTTTATGATGTAATTTATATCATTTATCACTTTACGATTGGAGACTCGTGTTGCGATTGCATGCAATGGTGATTAATTATTCAGTAAACATATTATTCAGCAACTGGCTTATTTTCCATAACAGTTTGTAACCAAGTATGAAGAATGTATTTACACACTTGCATTACCCGATATATGGATCATCAACAATATATTGCCAAGAATCAGTGTAAAATCATGTTCGTCTTTGCTCAATAAGATCGGTCCCATGGAATGGATTAACATTGTAAATTGGGGATTTACTGCATATTCACTCCAATACAAATAGTATTTTCCTGTGATAATAAAGTGTATATTTTGGGATATTTTTGTTCCCCATTTGTAATCTTACATTTGACATATTTTTGACGCAAGCCCACTCTGTCATTAACATTAGTGGAAAAAAGGGGTCTTCTGTGTGAGTAAATAGGGTACAGTTTCAATCTCTTTACTTCCGTTTAATTTTGTCCATTTAAAATCTATGATATGATGATTAGGATATGATCGAGTTCAGTTACCAAAGCACATAAGACACTTCTTTTACCTGAGTGATGCTTACAGCTGGATTATGTTGAGCATTGAATTTTTAACCTGTTTGAATCATGTACGTGGCTTAAAAACTTACCGTACACTGGTACTTCTTGGCTTCTTTAAAGTAAGATGAGGCAGAAAACTTTCGCCTCAGAACCATTGAACATCCATTCACAAAAACTTGTCCAACACCACATATGCCACCAGCAGTATGATATAATGGGAGGGAAGTGTATAGGCGATCTGTTGTATGAAGACCCACAAGCTCATAAATTGCTACACATAAAAAGAAAAACCTGCCGGGAAGAAAGAGAAAGTTTTGTCAGTCTTTCCAGTGGGTTCATTAATACATTAGTATACAAATCAGCATTAATAGTTTAAAAAAAATTTTCAATGAAAAATTTTATTGAGAAACTTTCTGTAAGCTTATTCCTTCAAAGTGAATTTTGCTAATTTCTGAATTTTTTGTGCATTTGAGCAAAACCATTTCTGCTTTAAACTTGGATTGTGAGAGTAACTCAGTTTTCTTTGTTTTAGCTGGTTTCATAATTATTATTTTGGAGTGTGAGACTTAGAAATCTGCAGATTCATTTAATTGTATTGATTAAAACTTTCTCATATGAAAGGCTCCGAAATTAATGATATTAATTCTTGTACTGTACACTTGAAGAGCATAATTTTACCTAGAATTTGTGATTATAGCTGCCTTGGGCAGTCCAGTAGTTCCTGAAGTATAGATGTATACAAGACGGTCGTCAAAACCTCCAGTAAAAGTGTCTTCAGCGCTAGGTGTGGAGCCAGGAGCTGCCCTTATAAGGGAATCAAGGTCGATGAACTTCCCCTGAGTTTTGTCACTGCATATTTCCTTATCTTTGGTTTCTTCTCCTGTCTTTGGTGATGAAGTGCCACACCAGCGGTAAATGGGCAAGTTGGGATCTAAGGTGTTTCTGACCTCCTGGATTGCTGTAATAAAATTTCACAAATTGAAATGTAAAAATCTCCATTCCAGTATAAAAAATCTCTGCAAGTCATCAATAGGGTCGTTTGGAAGTGAGTATTTTGTTTCCAGGCATTTAAGGAGGTGTGATTTGATCATCAAATGTTCTCAATGTGGAGGATGAAATGATGAATTATTTTCGAATAGGCAGAACAGTCACTGCTAACTTCTCATTGTAGTCTTGCGAAACTTGTATCATTTTCTCGGTTTCAACATAAACTCTCATATTCTATATTTTCAGGCATAACTATGCGGAATTCCATTTCTGAGAAAAAGGAATAACGTACTATGTATTTTTCCACTAAGATTTTTAATCTGGCACGACTAGTTTCAATGCTACGGCGTCATCTTCAGGTACCTGAAGTTATTCCGAAATGTTATTCCTTTTTCTCATAAACTCTCATGTTTTGTGTATTTCTAGCGGTGTTGAAATCACTTTTGAACAGGTGTAATTATTGGTTTTTCAGTAATCTTTTTTGAATTTCCATCTTTTAATCACGTTGATGTTTAAGAAATGTAATATATTTCTTTCTGTTTTTTCTCATTTAAACATTTTTCTGCTTGTACAGGGTCCGGGAAACTTAATTAATAATCAAGTTGTGGCATAAATAATAATGCTTAAAGAATTTTTATCAAACAATAATGCTACATATGAAGTTTTCATATACATGGAGTGCAATTTCAAGCATAAATGAATGGGGAATTGGTGCAAAAAGCATTGCCATCGACTATGGTTTGAACCTAGGACTTCCTGATGGCATTCATGTAAGTTACTGGCAATGGTATGCTCATCTAGGTCACCTTAGTTTTCAATGGCAGTTGGCTGCGCTCAGCAATCGTTCTCTCAATAAGAAGTAACAGGGCTAAAGATTTTATCTCATCAAATTTCCAGGGGGTAATTGTGCCTGAGTTTTGATTCATTGTGCATGTAAATCCATCAGGGATTGTTTTTTTCTGAAGGAATCCTTATCACTGTCTGAATTAGGTTTGAGTCCAAACAAAAGGGAAAAACATGAGATGAATGTAAAGCACATACATATTTCCCATGGCAAAGTAGAAACCAGGGGTACTCTTGTACACTATGTTACAAAACTGATATTAATATAGTTTTGTGTGTAGGACTCGCGTAACATGTTTCATGTTTGCTTACCCTGTTGATCAGTGTTTCTCTTAACTTTCTACCCTTGTGGAACCCTTTAAACTATATCTCTGCTCCGGGGGACCCCTACATTATATATAACCATTACTCTGTTGACATTTAATACCATGACATGGATTTCATGGAAGTTTTGCAATTTATTTTCACCATGTGAACAAGGCTTAGTGCAAACTCAAAATCTATTCCTTTCGGAGAGCATTCATTGTTTAACTTATAATGTTTGAATATAATTATTTGCCACTGCTCTCCATTATTATTTATTATGAAACTCCAGTTGAGAAACACTGATATGGATGAATAAGTATTCATTTATGAAGACTGAAGATGAAAATTTGTTGAGTAAATATGTTGGTGCTAAATAAAACATTTCTGTCAAATTTACGAAGTCCACCTATTCTATTTCCTTTTCTATTTATTTCCGTATCTGTGATAGGCATTCCTCAGATCTTCGTAATACTCCCCTCCTCATTCAAATTATTCTTTACACATGCTCAAGCATGTTACCAACAATACTCAGCAAGAGGAGACATCATGTGGCCACAAGAAGACACCAAAATACTATGGCACTAAATGGAGCTAGAGATTTAGATTATTGTTAAAAGTGGTCATACATGGCAAGTCATGTGCATTGACGTGACAATAAGTAATAATAAAGAACAAATGAGTTCATGTTCGAAATCGTCCTCACTCCTTGTTAAGATAAAGTTGATTTCATGTGCTACTTCTTAGAACCAGTGTATATTTTAACACATTATTTGTACCACTTCCAGTATAGGAAGAAATTTAGTTATTGAATCAACAGTAAGTGGTCTTATTAGATAAATTCCATTTCTTGCCTTGACTGAAAAGGGTAAGTGTATCACAGCTGAAGGCTCAACCATGAGCATTTGCTGTTGTTTCCGTATTTAGTACTCATATTTTTTTTTAGTTTCGATTTAATTCTCGACGAAAATGTTCTTTTCCTTTAAGTAGAATGCTGACTATCCACTAAATTATTAATAGATCAATTGACTTTGATGTCATGCAGCATTATAACTGTGCTCCTGTAATGCCAGGTTAGCTTGGGAGGTAGCACCCTCGTCGGAAAACCCAAAGGTCACGGGTTCGACTCCTGCGTAGGATGAGTGTTGTGTTTGTGCAATAGGGTTTTATTATGATTTGAAGAAGTGCGAAATGACCATAAGAGTCAAAGCACCCTGTAAACAAAAATACTACTACATACTACTGACTGTGCTCCTGCAAATGTTGACGAGTTTTAAAAATAATGGCATTGACTAGCTCTACTGTTGCACACGACTGTTTTCAGGGATGGAAGAAGAGGAGAGAGGAGTAAAGGCACTACCCACCTTCCTCTAATTCTGTTCCAAAGATAAGCAGTTTTGAGGAAGCTGTTTTAATTGAATGTGCAAGAGGCTGCCTCCTGAGATTATGGTTGACAAGTGCTGTTATGACTCCGATTTTTGAGAGCCCAAGCCAGATGCACACATACTCCGGACGGTTTTCCATGAATAATGCGACTGCATCTCCAGGCTTCAGTTCACCCCGGCTTTTGAATGCTGCTGCCACCTGATTGCTGTACTCTTCGACCTAGAGTGAGGGGAAGCAAGGGCATTGGATTAATGATGTATGTGCTTTGTTTATTGTTTTATGTGTAATGCATACCTTTCATTATGACTGAAAGGGAGAAAAAATACTTATTTAAGTTAATAAAAATTGTTGATTCATTCTCCAAGTGAAATGTTTTTCCGTGTACTATGAATTAGCTAATTACTTGTTTCATTTTAAGTTGGGGTTGAACACTATTAGACAATATAATACAACCATTGCTCTACTTTTAATTCTCAAATTCCCAAACTTACTCCTCCATCAAATCTACAATTGATCCATTGGAAAATATTAATATTTTTCCTTAAGCATCAATGTCAAACATTGGATCATATATCCTCCGAGTGCTTTTAAACTAGAAAGAATCACAGGGCTTATACATTACAGAACCTGTACCAAAGAAATACCCAAGAAATTAGTTGTTACTAAAGAAAAATACTTACTTCAGCAAAGGTCCATTCATGATTTTCAAAGATGAAAGCAATCTTATTTGGATTCTTTGCTGCTTGTTGTCTCAACATTGATGCCACAGACATATTATGTTTACGATAGTTATGCATTCTCCACCTCAGACGTATGAGTTTGAGCAATGCCCTGGAAAGAGAAAATTATTTTTTTTTAATTGGCATCTTTTTTTAGAACAATTTTACATCCTCTAATTATTTCATATATTTATATTTTTTTTATTTTTAAAATCACTTCATATCATCCTTATAGAATGGAGCAACATCTTACACGAATTGATAGATTCCGAATTAGAGTTTATAGAAGTTTTCCATGGTTTTGGCAATGTCAGTGAAAACAAGTATTAATTGCACTGGTTCCCTGGGTTCAATGATTTTCTGTTTGGAAATTTTCTATTCCCAAATGGGTTCCAAGTTGTCACATTTTATTGTATACAATTTTTTTGGTAAATATCTTAAAATTGCAAACTTTTAATCAGATGCCTTTTCACTTGTTGTATCAAAATAGAAAAGTGCAATAATCTTAAAAATGTCGGGAATTGTTGGGTCCTGGGAATTTTTACTCTCAGATGATGAAATTTAATAATAAATAGTTATTTTACCACTAAGTACAATGTTGTATTGATAAAATGGTATCAATGTTCAAATGTGAATGGTGGGTAGTAATATTCCGATGGAAAGATTGAGGATCGGTAGTGATTAAGACTAGTTTGGCCACACCTAGAGTGTGCGTAAAATATTTGGGAGCCACTACAGGTTTGATATGTGAGTTGAACAAAATAGAAAGGGAGCTTGATTCATTAAAAGTTGCTGGGAGTGGCATAAAAAATATAATATGTAGTTGGCCTTCAATGGAAGCTACTTGAATTGCAATCAGAGCAGGCAAGGCAAACTGATGGAGAGGCTCAGATCAATGTATGAGCACGGAGCACAGCTCTCTCCCTGCTTATTTGTACTTTATGCTCGAATACGCGAAGACTTAGGGAAAATCCTAATTTTATTGGTTCTTTTACAGTGCAAAGTTTATCATTAAAATAATGCATGACTAAATATTACTCCAAAAAGAAAGATATGACAGTGTAGTGTGCAGAACAATTTTGTACTGAGTGGAGGGTCCTTGTTTCAGTCAAAGTGTGGCTTAATTATTAATTTCATTTTCAATTAAAGATTTTATGCTACCTATTGGGAGTATGCTGTTTCAGTTTTGCCTCTAGTAGATGATCTCATTTTGAGTAATAGAGATATTGCGGGCCAGTGAAATGTAAAATCAACACAAAACTCTCCACAGTTGCTGTAATTAAATATAACATTTTTGTAAATTTGTGTCAATATTTTTTTTCTCATAAATATCCCCAGAAGATAAATGGCTTGAATGGTGCCAAATTCTAAAAAAAACTGTTTTTGAGGATTAATGTTTAATTTTTGTTGAATTTTGCAAATGGACTATTCTACATTTTCAGGCATAACTATGTGGAAATCCATTTCTGAAAAAAAGGAATAACATATTCCGTATTTTTTCACTTGATTTTTAATCTGGTACAACTAGTCTCAACGCTACGGCATCATCTTCAGGTAGTACGTTAAAACTAGTTGTACCAGATTAAAAATCAGGTGGAAAAATATGGAGTACGTTATTCCTTTTTCTCACAAATGGACTATTCATTGAAAATATATTTAGCTAACCTAGTTGAAAGGATTATTTCAAAATTAATCCCAACCGCCAGTTACTATTCAAGGCAGGTTAGTGTTCACCAATAGGAGTACTGAATGGGAAAGTCAGCAAGGCAAGCTGACCAAACCCAAAGCAGACATAATGTTATGTTACAAAAATTTGAAAACATGAGCTTCAAAACTAAATATGATCCACGAAAATTCTATATTCACTGGTGAAAAACGAATCCAGATCGTCTTCTTATCTGAGACCAGACATGAGATTACGAAAAATAAATTTTTTTTAAACCCCTGGAGAGGAATTTCCGCATGATGCACACTCACTTGGTGTCACGTGGAGTGGTCCGTATCATGGCGTAGAGCCTCCGGTATCGTCCTCCGGTCAAGATGAACGCGATGAGAGCGACGACCACCAACTGGGCCACGGATCCCCATCCCATGAAATACCACAGCACCAAGGCGGTGGCACAGAAGGCCGCCAGGTGGGCCATGACGAAGGCTGCGCGTCGGAGGAGCCCTAACTGGGCGAGGAGGGGTGAGTGGGGACTCTTCTCGCAGAGAGACTCCGGATCGCAGTTCGCGACGCTCCCGGAGCCCTGAAGACGTCAAGAACAAAAAGGGAGATTTTCAAGCTCTCGCCGTCCGGTTGTTGTAAAGAAGCAGCACGGAGAGCAGAAGAAGGCTCTCTGCGGCCTGAAACAGAATGACTGCAAATACGCGTTAACTCTCAGGCGATGACCAGTAAAGAGTCGTTGGTGGTAAAAGATGGTAGATAAATTGATTGTGGAAAGGGAAAGAGAGAGAGAGAGGGGGGGAAAAGAGAGAGAGATGGGGAAAGGAAGAGAGGGAGAGAATGAGAGAGAGAAAGAAGAGAGAGGGAGAGAGACGAAAAGAATATCATCGAATATTCCATATCCCACTCCTCCCTTCCTCTTTCTTCTTTGCTGCAACCCCCTCACCTCCACTCCCCATTTCCACCACCCACACAGGCGTTCATCACTTATTCCCACATCTTCGGCAATCGCTCAGACGGAAACACACACACAACACAAACCTTCGGCACTCTCCTTCCTTCCACCCCACATTATCCAACAAAGCGCCCTCACCCCCCCCCCCCCCCCCC